>PNEQ01081037.1:0-20000 GCA_003012365.1 Medauroidea extradentata
GCAAATTTACCATGGCTGAAGATGCTTTATATCACACTTTCGTAAAATTGCTATTGCCGATTCTAGTGACTGTTGTTGAGATACACTTTCGTAACTTTACTGTGGTGTGCTTTGATTAACAACAATGCAATTTACATGAAAATGCCAGTATATCAAAAAATTCAGATTCGCAACTTTACCATTGGAATGACGATATGTCCGATCAAAAGAACGAAGTTATGGGGAAATCAAAATACATCAGGGGGAAATTTTGTTAAGAAAAAAATCAGTATCTGCACGTGCACTTAAATGAGCTGCTGCACTCGCATACAAGCCATGCTGTCACATATTATCCTTTGGTAAGCTCTGAATGGTTGTTATTAATTTTTAACATAGTAAAATTGCCCCTTAATGTGTTAAAAAGTGTGCAATGGCTTTGGTGGAAAATTTCAGGTCAAAATGATGTGTTCTGGGGAAATAGTCATTCCAAATACAGTTTCTGCACCCCTGATGAATCTGACCTAAGCCAGCAAAACATCAAGCAACTGCACACTTGCACAATACGCGATCATCCCTCTTATGTGTGTGTCACTAGCAAGAATACCAGCCTGTGAGTAGTACCTCAACCCTCTGTCTACTTATATAATTTATTCACTATAAACAAAAGTTTATTTTTGCCAGATTTCCTGGTTACTAAGCATTACATGTTTCTTTCCATCCCATAATCATCATAAGAGCATTTTACTATATTAAGTAGAATATTTGGCATGCTTAAACAACCTACACAATCAGCAAGGCTATGATGAGATGAAGACTCACCTCATTCTTGATGTCTGGGTTACGAGGCACGCTGGCTGTGTGTGCTGGAGATGTCGACATTCCCGGTGATGGTTTGCCGCCCACCTGCATTCGCACACCCACATTTTTGACTAGCTTAATTTTTCAATATTTTCACAACACACAACACATTTCCATTGTTTATATTTCCCTGCACTGTTTCAAAAGCTTACATTTATCAATACAGACCAAGAATACCAGCACAGTAGTCAGCCACTATACTAGATCCTTGAACTCAACACTACAGTAGATATGACGACATCATTCTCAGGAACCATCAAAAAATACAAATTTTAGTTTTGAAAACGTAAAAAATTTACGCAAAACGCAAGTAGCAGTTAATAATAACTTAAACATGTTTGTTAGCATGCTAAGATAATACACTGCAGTTACCACTAATTGGTTAAGCCGAAGCTTCGGTATAAATAAAAAAAACAATTGGCAAAAAAATGTTATGGCTTCGACTGCAACACACTTGAAGAGTGTGTCTACCGAATTAGACAGTGCATGCAACACTGACATGTGACAAGAACACTGCACACTCTCCTTTCAAAAATTTCCATGAAAAATGCCAATAAAATCATGATCAAATTGATTAAAATATGTTTATGCAACCCAACAACAAAACACAACGAGAAAATAACATAAAAAAAATTAAAAACAAATCCAAGAAAATTGCTGTAAAAAAAGAATAAAAATAAGTTCGCGAGACCATAATGATAAAACAATGCAAAGTAAATAACAATGAAAACTAGGTAAAAACTACGCTCATGAGAACAGAAAGAAAAAAAGGCCAAGAAAATTGTAATAAAATTATGCAAAGAATAGGACTGTAAAAACTTAGTAAAATATGTTTGCGAGACCACAATTTTGAAGTTGGGTACAGACAATAACAATAAAAACTGGTTAAAATTACAGTTCTGAGTCCTGAGAGATAAGGTCAAGAAATTTGAGGTGGATAAAATTATGTGAAGAAGATTGCAACAAAAATTGAATAAAATATGCTCATGTGATCCAAAGAAAAAAATAATAACAATTTATTGAAAATATGCCCAAAACTAAATAGCGTTAAAAATTTACCATGAACATTGCATATCTGCCAACTTTTCAATATAACAATTAGGAAAACCTTTACAAAATGTTTAAATTTGGCACAAAACTCACGTGACAAATTTTAAGCCAAATAAATAAACAAATTAATTATACAACGCACATTTCCAGCACTAAAATATAGCAAAATTATTCAAATTACCAAACAAGCCATGCATAAAATATGTATAAGTTCGTTTAGTTACCTGTGATACTAGAAGTTCAGCACAATATTTTACCGAAAAACACAACTTAATGAAGCAACCTTGGTTTCTAATAAGAAGTCTGCCTAAAAACTTACATAAAATGTAGTTGAACATTGTGAATTTTAAGAATTTGTCTTGTTTGAATATTAAAAATACAAAATTCTAAGTGTTGAGGTGGAGCACTGTGGCTTCAAAGATGCAACTGTTGCCTTCGTTGTTCTTTAATAACTCAGCACTAAAATTTTGTTCGTAGCACAAATTTGATTTTATGGTCTTCAAAATGGAAAGTGATTCTAAAGTGTTACCTGACATGGATGATCTAAACTGAGTTCTGTTCTTTTCTACCAAGCTGAAAATTCCCTCACAATCCAATCCGCTTTGCTGTGTGCAATAGAAAGTATTGACAGCATTATTCTACAAATTCTATAATATCATACTTAAAAATGCCATTACCACGAGTTTTGGCTAACTTTACCTACTTAACATCTTCACTCTCTTCTGTGGCAACTACGCCCCCAAAATCATCAATCTGAAGAACTGAGAACTGTTTATCAACTTCGTCCATACCTTCATCTCTTGATTCTCCTTCTTGTACAGGAAAAATAAATGGAAACAAATCTACAAAATAGCAAACATTAAAAAAGCTGGAATTTTTAAGATTACTTAATCTCCCAGTTCTGCTTTTTTCCACACTTCATTTTGGATGGGAAATTTGTTAACGATGTAGTTGCAAGCTGCAACAAAGTACAGTACCTGGTTCCTAACAGCTGAAAAAAAAGTACACTTTTCTTTTTCATCAAGTGTTTGTGCAATTCTTGATGCTTGACTTACAATAACTAATTTCATGTCATATTTCTGACTCAGGACACTATGGTACTTCAGTTCAAGTAATCGACAACTTTTCACAACTTTCGGTTTTACAAAGTTTAAAACCAATTCTCTTACAAAGTGAATGTGTGTGGTGATGCTGACTGAAGAATGAGATTCAATTTTTTAAATGATGGAACAACACTTAGAAGAAATGCACAAAAAGCTTTGTTGAGTTCTGAAGAAAGAACATGAATAGTTTTTCTTCTTGATTCGTGAAAGGATTTGCATTCTTCAGAACAGGTAGGCCAACTTTTTTTTTACTAGTAGAGGAAACAGAACTTCAGTTCCTTTTCTTTTCAGTGTCTGCATCTTGGCTTAGATGGGCTCCACTTGAGCTCACACAGGATGACTGTTGTAGCTTTGGAATTTTGTAAGAAGTTAAGACTCACAGATGGTTTCAGATTTACTACCTCTGCCTTAAAAAAGGTAAGTAGTGGTTCCCATTGCTCAAACATCCTCAACAAACTTCTACCATGAGAAAGCTATCTTGAACAGACGTGTTTCAGAATTTTCTTTGCTTCTGTATCGTGCATACTGTGACGCGTCCTGCGTCTGTGTGGTGGTGATGATGATATGTTATGTCCCTGTTCGGGCGCCAATGATGTGAAGCGTCTGCTTCTGCTTGTGTGTATCTATTGTCCCTGTTCGTTGGCGCTAAAGATGTGACGCGTGCTGCGTCTGCTGTTGTTTGTT
Source organism: Medauroidea extradentata (assembly GCA_003012365.1). Taxonomy (NCBI): domain Eukaryota; kingdom Metazoa; phylum Arthropoda; class Insecta; order Phasmatodea; family Phasmatidae; genus Medauroidea; species Medauroidea extradentata. Next base: position 3,675 of record PNEQ01081037.1, read on the forward strand.
GTCTATTGCTGTTGTTGTCACTGTAGTGGGCGTTGAGGTTATGTGGCTTGGTATGCTCTGGATAGCTCAGTTCTTTCAATTAAATGGAGACAGAAACTATTAATGTGATTTTAGAAATTAAACTCACGAAATAAGGCAACTGTTTATTTTCAATTTTACCTTTTACATTTTTTTATTACTTCGTGATGATTCTACAAATGACGGTTTGCTACCAACACACAAATAAATGGTCAGATGTCCAGCGTTACCATGCCCGAACTTGATTAAACAAAACAAAAACAAAGTAATTATGAAATTGCAAAAACTTAGCCAATGCGGACCCCTGCTCGACAATTACTACTACAACAGGCCTCTGCCCGGCACCAACACAACCACCACAGGCCCGCCCGAGATTGACTGACTACTTCCTCACGACTGCCTCGGGCCAGCACCCGGCACCAACTGTTCCCTCACGGCAACGGACATGGTAACAAATAGTGCACATCGGCGGAGTGATACAACAGACTCCAATTCTCCCAAAAGCAGAAAAATTACACTTAAAACATATCACAAAGGATGCCAAAATTTGAATATATAGTTTTAACATTGAAATAAAATTATTTATCCACACAAATATAATAATTGGGGACAAAAGGTGCGCAAAAGTGGAACTACTTTCGCGGCGTAATACCCTATGCAGCCCCCTGTGATAGCTGACCTACGTGCGTCAACAACCTACGTCATGGGGAGAATTCCATGAGAAAGCGATCAACCACAACGTCGGCGCCAGAAATCCTACAGCCTGGAGAAGATTGCAACACTAGAAGTTACTCACTTCACTAGGGAAAATTTTATAATATGCTAAAATTGCTAAAACTCAAAAATTAGTCAAAATACAAGAAAAAGCTATATCAACAAAAATAATTAATATTTTACTGTGGTCAATTTGAAACCAAACAAGTCAGGAAAATAATCAAATGACTCTACTTTAAATTTCCCAACTGTATTGTAATACTTAAATTTTGAAAGGATGAATTTAAACTAAATATGTCCCCAATTACTACGTTATTGAATCCTGTTGTATCATACCGGACACCTGACGAACTCATACTGAAAACAGCATATAGCCTGTTACGAAGGATTTACATTAAAATTTAAATAAGAAAACAAAAATACTTTATAAAGATTTAACCAAGATGGGGAAGTTGCTGAATACTACACAATACCTTGAAAATGTTGTAAACTTTCTTTTCTCTTTGAACTCTTCTCTAAATAATAAAAAATGTCTACGAGAATTTAATTAAATTTTTACTGGCAGAGAAGCAGCAGCTTTTTCTGCAGCTAAGTTCATTAAATGACAAGAAAACTGATCACAATAAGCCCGGGGTGCTTTTCTTTCAACACTGCTGCACCACCATTCTTATGCGGCTTATGCCCTAAAATAACAGCCACATTGTCCGAACAATATGTAATGCAGTTTTCGATTGGAAAATCATTACATACTAACCGGGATAGAACTAAATGATCAATGTTTCGTCCGGTACAGTCTCCTTCCAGAACAGGAATGGAAAGAACGACATTCACAATTTTCTGCTGTGTTTCATCATAAAACGTAACTACAACAGGATATAATTTCGAACTGGTATCACTGCCACCATCAGTTGCAACTAAAAACGGTGCATTCTTCAAGCACTTCACTACTCTGGATTTTGCATCTGAAGCCATTTTTTTTTCACAATTGCAGAAGTTTTGGTTCGCATACATCCTTATTTCTTTGCAATTTCCGAGTTTGGGAAAATTTCTTCCACAAGCACACCTGCACGATCTGTGACTGCTAGAGGAATGTTGTGTTCTATCAAAAACGTAGTAAATAAACACTCATCTAATGTGACGTCTAGATCTGCACTTCCAGGTTTAACAAAAAATCTTTAAAGTTTTTGGCTATCTTCTTAGCATTTTACATTAGATACATGCTTCGCACTTTTGATGTGCATGCTGATGTCACTTTTGCCGCCATGTGATACGTTAATGTCGGCTCTGCATACCTTACAAAAGCCAAACCTTTACCCTTTGTCAGACTTCACAATACACTGAAACTTTGTACTTTAAGTATCACGGAATGTCTGGTAATAATATTGCTTTTCGTACCGGTAGGCCTACTCATTTTGAAAACATAACACAGACAGTTCGCAATTCTTATCCTGAAATAAGGCGTAAATAAGTTGACGGAAACTCATACTGTATTATGCAAACTACTTCACCCATTTTAATACGTAATAATTTGGTATATCATAAACCAAATCCAGTACTGCTTTCATACTGAAAAATAAAGTCAGTTAGCATCTAAACAACACCATAAACCTTCTTCACTAACTGTTTAACAAGCAACGACGCCACTGGCTGTACAACTGTGTAATTGAAACACACAACTAATCGTCACAAGCCTGAGGTGGAATACATCGATACATTAAAAGATATGAAAGAAGAATGAATTTATCGAAAATATTCAGAATTTCCAAAAATTGGTAGAATTCACAGATTTTCGGAAAATCCTAAAGGACAGTTACTATTCAGAAAACTTCCAGAAAAATCTGAAAGGTCGACAGGTATGACAATGCAATAAAATAAGAGCCTATAAAAGACAATATTAACACCAAAATAATAAAGTGCTATAACGCTGCAAAGAAAATTATATTATCAATGAAAAGCCCTGATTAATTTATATTTTCCCCCAGTTTATATCTATCCGCTACATGTGAACATAAACATTGCCTCGTGCTTTTATTTACATAGGCTTGTACAATGTTTACATTTACATTACACTGCTCCGATAAATGTTATCTGTAATATCTACTCATTAAATACATGGGTGCTGAATATATGCTTTAATCAATATTACTCTTAATAAATGCTTGCCAGCTAATATCTTATATTTTAATTCCAGGTACTCATGCTGGCGATCGTAAAACATAACAATTTACAGATTATCAATGACAAAACAGTCATTTCTAATACTTTTGAATGTGTTTATCAAAAATCCATATTTATAGCAAAATGGACAAACACACTCATCAACTAAAACTATGCTTCCAAGCAAAGCGGCAAAAACTTTACTCTGCTGACAAATGTCGGTGGAATATTAAACTAGGCATGTCTGCAGGGTGGAGCGTTGTAAAGGAAAATTATGTTCAGCCGGGCTGGTTGCGTCAATTTGTGCCGGCACTAACTAAATCAAATTATACGTTCATGAAGTATGTCAATAAAATCATAACTAAACATTTTAAAGTACTTATATTAAATACAGAGATGTCGATTTTGTTTGATGTTATTGCAGAAATGTTGTATTTAAATACAAAAATACAAGGAACTACATGTGATAATACGCTGCCAACCATACAAGCAATAATGTAACTCTTCTGAATGTTCAATTATGTGTAGAAAAAGCTAATGATTTTTTCAAAGGTTTAATCTTTAGTACTCACTTCATCCCGAATGACCTATAGCAGGATTTAGATGTGTGCACTGGTGCACTGCACTCTAATTATTCAATTAACGTTTTCAACTGCCATATTTCACAGGGAATTCGGTATATCGTGAACTAAAAGTTATTTATCAGGGAGGTGCAAAAACAGTAATTTACGGTTGGGAGATTTCGGGACGGGAATAAAATGATCCCTTGGAAAATGGGGAACAATCTGGAAAAATCTCCATCTCTGATACTGTGAAGGGAATTCATAATTTCTTGACAAAGTTAAGAAATTTACTTTAAACTGTCATATACAGTACTAATAAAAATACAGTATTAACGTGAGTCTAAAACTCCAACGAGTCTAAGACGCACCCCAGTTTTAGAGCAACAAAAGTTAAAAAAAAAGTTTACATGCGAGTCTAAGACGCACTCAGGCATTTCATCATCCTCATCATCATCCTCCTCCTTCCTCCAAAACAAGTTGGGCCTTGCCGTCATGTAAACTGCAGTTTGTCGGCCCACCCGCCCAAAGCTACACACAGGCGTGTTATTTATGGACACTGCATCTGCCTCGCTGCTTTCTTCCCCCTCCCCCATATCTGTTGGACAGTCACATGCAGCTTGCATCCTGTCTCGCCACAGCAGAACCGCGTGTTTATCTTCCCCCCTCCCCAATTCTTTACCATAGCCACCAACGTCCAGAAGGGAAAATTAGACAGAGACAAGAACGTCTCTCATTTCATAAAAGAAGCAAGACTTAAAACAACCCAGTGTAATCTAAAATCAAGTTTTATCGAAACACGTCACACACACATTAACGCACAGAAAAAATAATTTGTTGCATACTGTAGTAACAAGATGCCTAAAACTGTAGTGCAATGTTCCTTAAAAAAATTATTCCAGAAAATTGTCTGGTTAATGTTTTTAAGATTTTTGTTTTACCTACATTACACATAATCTTCCAATACATATTTATTTGTATAGAAAGAAAAAGTTTAACTGCTAAAAAAAACCTGAAAATGAACACTACATCAGCATACCATAAATAAAAACAAACACTACAACTTCAACACAGACTGTGATTTTAGAAAAAGTTTGATCAGCAGAAAAGTTTAGGAACTATCGCTGCCGGAAGACTTATCTGCTGACTCATCAGCGTCGTGGTCGTCGTCTTCCTCCCACAGCACATCATCTTCCGTGCCGTCAAGGTTGTTGCTGATGCAACATTTCTTAAAAGAATGAGCAACTAATGGCTCCGGGATCGCTTGCCATGCAGCAGAGATCCAGCGGGCAATTACTGGGGTGGAGCACACTTTATTTTCCCGTGGCAGTTAGTTCCCTTGCAGGGTCGCACAACCATTCTTTATACTGTTCCTGCACGTGCGTCTTGAAAGGATGGTTCACGCAGACATCGAGAGGATGCAGAATAGATGTCATATCTGCAGGAATCACCACTAGTTCCGTTTTCAAATTATGAATGCATTTTTTACACCTTCGGTTAAAAGGCTTCTAAATGCATCACGGCACAGCATAGGCGACAAATTCAATTCCGCACCTGGGCGTCGTTCCCATACTCTCTTCAATCAATCTAAAATCAGTTCCTCCGTCATCCATCCTTTCTCCTGGACATGGACAATAACATCTTTTGGGCACAATTTAATGTTTGACAATCACAATGTCTTTCGTTTCAGAATCAGGTATGGAGGAAGCTATCGTCCGTCAGCAGTTATCCCGAGCATAACAGTCACTCAAAATTTTTCGCAGCTTGAGGTGTTTTTGTAGGAACTTTTTTGGCTCCTCTTGTATCAACTGTGTAATTTCTTGGCATGTCTATTAACCAAATCAGCGTTTCATCTGCATTTTCGATTTGGCCTAACAGCATATTTTCTTGCCGCAACAACAATATAATATGCCTCTGAAAAGTTTTCAGTTTATCCTGAAAATCTTCAGGAATTATTTGGCATATTGTTGTCCTCTGACGCAGAGAAAGTCCTTTGCGCCTCATGAAACGATCTACTCAACCACGACTGGCCTTGAATGTAGTGCGAGGTATTCCTTTTTCCCTCCCAACTTCTATAGCCTTTATTTGTATGGCATCTGCAGTAACTGACAAAAAATTTTTGTGTCTTTCCTGTACAAACTCAAAGACTACGTTGTCAACTGTTGGTAATTTTCCACGTTTTGGGCCTGTAAATTTTTTTGGAGTAGTTTTACATGCTGTTATTTCAGCTTCACTCTTCCTCCAGCAACGCATGTCGCATTCACTCACATCGAAATGTGCTGCAGCATGGTGATTCCCGTTGGTCTTTGCATAAATTACAACATGCCGCTTAAACATTGCATCGTACAATTTTCTATAAAGATTATTCATATTGCACACGTACAGCTAACAACAACAAACGGCTACTAAATGCAGTTCGGTACACAAAGCTTGATACGCATAGTTAAAGAGCAACAAAGCCAATGAAAAACAAGAGCGGCAAAAAAATATCAATAACTTGACCACTGTGGAGTTTAGTACTGTCACCGTTGCTTTATGCAACACGTCTTTTTTCTCTAGCATTGTATTTGAGTTCTGACAGTACCTCTTGACCTTGACGACTTCCTCTATGTTATAAATTGCTCCGCACGTCTGGCATGTGACTGTGTGCTTCACTGCAGTGTTAAAACAGCCTAAGACTCAAATACAACTAACTCATTTTCGTTACCGTTCCCGAAATGTAAATGGCGAAGGGGCTTTTGTTAATTCTTATTTCTAGATTTATAACGCGATAAGCCACTTTGTAAATAAATTTTTAATGTTTCTGACCATAGAAAATATTTTTGTGTCGGAAATTTTGAAATTAGTAATTTACTTTTTTTCAAGATTTTGTACCTTCAAAACTATGACTCATCTATCATCTCACATGCGGGGTTGCCCTATATGCCAACAAATACGGTAGTAAACATTGTACTGCTAATATTCTTTACAGAGTGAATCATTTTCTAACCAGTTTTCGTAAAATAACAGTGAAACTTTCTACCAGTTTCCCCATTCGGAAACATTTGTAAAACAAATTTAGAGAAATTGTGAAAACTGTATGTTCCACTAACTACTTATTTTGCAGAAAAATTATCAGTTCTAAGCCGCTACAGTCGCCACCATCTTGTCGATGTATCAAGCTGGAATGATACCGCGTATTTATACGTATGAACTGGAAAATATACACTGACAAATTAATATACCTGCTTGAGTACACCTATGGCCATGAATTTCAAGTGGTTTGTGACTGCTTCCATTATCGCTTTTAAGCAATATAATAATATTATATATTATAATATAGCCATATTCTTCTCTATCTGTAAATCGAACAGTTTGTAACATTCATCAGTGTAATTCTTGGGCAAAATAGTGTTTTACCTTGTTTTGATCTTAGCAACTCCTTTCAGCACTATAAATTACATGTTACTGCATCGGAGCCAATACCTGAATTAAGTTAGTAAGGTTTGTTGAATTTCCATGCTGTTGCAGCAACTCCTGTCAGAAGTGATTGTTTACCTGACAATAGAGGTGCGCAAATATTCGAAATCTCGAATATTTTTCGAATAGTAAATACTGTATGTACTATTCGTATTCAAAAAACGAATATCAGATTCCTAAATTTCGAAGTATTCAAGCAATTTCGAATAGTGAATTCTGAACAATTTCTTAAAATTATACGAGCAGGTAACAAGGCTATTTCGACTTACAAGCATAACATAATTTAATGGATTTTTCCCGTTTTCGCAGATATTTAAAGGTTAAAATAATATACCGGAAAAAATTGACATTCATGTATGTTTTCAACGTAAATATTTACATATTCACGTGTGGCGTCACATTCATGGCCATAAATGTACTCACACAGATACTCATCATCGAATACTTTGCACTCGAAGCGTAGCGATATGCGCTAACGGAAACATCTCAATATACACAAGATGGTGGCAATGGTGGCCACGTCGCCGTTCTAAGACAGTGATCACCGTGATCGCAGCAGCGAAAGTTTGTCTACCTAGTTACCGTGCCGTATATTTGCATACAATGTTTACTGCGGGGAAGTTAATAATTCTTATTTTCGTTAGTAATTCTTATTTTCGTTAAGCAAAGAAGCGAAAAATATTGTGAAACCTTACAGATGTCGCAAAGAGTGGAAACACAAATCAAACTGGCTAAAAGGTGGGGAAAAATCATTTTCAGCTGTTTGTGTAGTCTGCAGTTCGGAATTTAACGTGACGAAAGTGCGGATACAAGGTATTCGTTGGAATGATAGGGTGACTACAGAGTTCCTGCCAAAAAATTCCCTGACATTTCCCGGACATTTGTATAGCTGGAATATTTTATTGTAAAAAATTAAATTTTTTTTTTCCTGAAAAATATTTGACCAAAAACCACAACCAAATGTAAATAAAATCTGATTTTAATGTACTTTAAATTAAATCATAACATTACTCACCAAGTGAGTACTTGCAATGACATCAAATAACTCATCACAGTTATGGAATTTGGTGCTGTACTTGTGTTAACAAATACCACTTTCACGAAACAAGTAAAATTTTAGTTCACATAGTTACACCTAATCTCACAAAAAATATAAGCCAGATAAAAACTACTATGTGTACATAGCAGAACAACAGCAATAGTTTCATGTACAGCACATTTAGAAGAAACATTTAAACTGTTCAGACAAAAACATAATTTATTTTAAAAAATCATTCATCATAATATCACTTCGAAATGTTTACTTTGTATGTTATTTTCCCAGTAATATTTAAATGAAGACAATAAAATGAAAAGGCAGTCGGTACACTACGAACTTTATATATACCGGAAAATTACAAATTTTTATGTAGATGAATGAATCAAATTACTGTGTAAAAATGACAAACAGACAATTTATGTCTTCAACAAAATTCCCTGCACAATGCCTGAATCCCCTGACACTTCCCTATTTTTCCTGCCTGTAGCCACCATGGATGAAATTACGGGGGTTCGTGCAAGAACTTATAATATTATTTATTTATTTACATCACCCTTGAGACTCAGTTTATGAGCAAGAGCTTGCTGAATTTAGGGGTTGTCAAAAAGGTTACATTTGTTGGTACAACATAGCATCAATAACATTTGTACAAGCATCTATACATTTGATTAACATTTTCAATTTAGGTAAAGGAGACTACGTACAATACAAGAATATGAAAAAAATTAAATATCACATTGAAATTTGAAAATTATACATGGTTAGTACACTAGAAAATTATATTACAGACTGTAATTAATAGGTTGTACATGTTGCCATGTAACCTTGTAAACATGTAACCTTGTAAACTTTTTTGTAAGTAAGCAAGGCCATGAACGAAGTAGTTAATGGTTAAAGTTTTTTTTAACACTGATAGGCCTACTTTTATTTGATTATATAATTAGCCGGTTGAACATGTTCAGAATTACTATGCAGCTATTCTACGAATGTTTCCAACTGTGAAACACACAGGAATTTAACACAGTTAACACATTTTACCAAAATTAGTTTGAAATAGGTATTAGTTATTAACAGTTCATCGTTTCCTACACACAAAGATCTAATTTTTCGTACTAAGTATTGTAATAATTTCTTACATATAAATTTAGCTTCCAAATTTCTGTTGTTAAATTCTTCAAAAAATATTACCTTTTCTTTTTATCTTTATACATGTAGGAAAGAAGTAATCTAGATCAGCAGTACTGTCTGTAATAAGTACTGTACTTGCTTACAAAAACAATTTTGTGATTTCTCACAAATATAATAAAAGAAAAAAAACAGCATATTGCAGTAAGAACAGGTACAATGAAACATAAACAAGGTTATAAAAGTAAAAACTGCTAAATTTTTATGCTTAAATTAATAAAGCAAAGTGCATTTCCAAAACTCCTTGTAAATGCAAGCTTATGCACTGGAAAATGTATACCAAAATTTGAAGAACCACTAATCACAAAATATTAGAATATTATTCGAAGAAATTAATATTCGTTTGGAAACTATTCGAAACACCAAAATCACTTTTCGCACACCCCTACCTGACAACGCTGACAATATGTTGCACCAGTAAAATAGTGTAATTTTAGTAAACGGATGTAGCTTTGCACACAGTATTCAAATGCTGGTTCGTGTCTACATTGTACACTAAATATCATTTTAATAAATACATTTGGAGTATGGACTGTTTATACATTTACGTTTAAAATCAAAGTTATTGCACGGGCATACGGCCTTGGGGTTTGCGTGTTCCTAAAATACTTATAATGATCACCGTACGCTAATCTCAAACAGTGTTTAGTAAAAAAATCAACACAATGAAAATAACAACAAAATAAATGTGTACTTTGAGGCTTCATTGAAACAATCTTTGCATCAGTGCAGAAGTACAGTAATCTCTCAGTTTAAAGCCGTTCAGTTTAGTGTTTCTTTCACTTTAAAAACTGTATTTTTTGGTCCTGTAAAAAAGTTACAAAAATCCTTTTAACATTCAGTTTAAAGACTCCTTCAATTAAAGGGTGATTTTTTAAAGTCCCATGAGAGTTGTTAAACTGGACAATTATGTACGTCACTGAAAAATTCATGTCTCGGCCTGCAGCTGTGAACCCATTTGGTTCAATGTTTTCCTATTTCAGGACCGTAAAAAATATTTTTTCAGCTCAATTTATACTCATATTTGTACATCTTGGCACAAAACACCACTCAAGAGTCCGGCATTCTTATGATAATTAGTCTGTCGAACTACAATCACACTCGCACATCTGCTCTGCTCACAGCTAGCTTTTTGTTCAGGGGTTGATGATGATACAGCGGCAGCCTTGTTGTGACGTATGGTTTTGGTGGACGTTTTAAATGTACAATTTTTAAATTACTATACTTACCTCAAATCAACTTCAAATTTAAAAATTTCACCTCCCATGGGCTAGTTTTTTCATGTAGATTACATACGTGGTTTCAGCAATATTTGTGAGAAAGACCCATTACTATATGTACTCAGTAGAGGCCCGACCAACTAATCCATTTCTAGTCTACCTAAGCCACAGGGTCAATCTTTAATGGCTTCTCTGCCAATAAGACAGCATCCTTATTTACTGCATTAAGGTGAAGATCAACTTGAGCTGTAAGGTCAAGCAAAGTAATGCAGCAGTAACACAAACTATCAACTGGCAAGACCAAGGTTCGATACCTGGTTCTGGCCAACGTGATTTAGGATTTCCATGTATTCCCAAAATCGCTCCATGAAAATGTTGTGATGGTTCTTTAATACAGGTTATGGCCGATGCTACTATTACATCATCGTAAATTTGTGTGTAATTACCTCTAATGAAATCACTGTCATACAAGATGTAAAACACACTTAGTTATTAACATTATAGAAAAGCACAAGATGTACTACCTTGAGTTGGCTCCACATGGCCTGATAGTCTTCGGGCTTAGTAGGCCGGGCAGCAGGTGAGGACGGGTAGAAGAACTGCTGTGTCTGTTGCTGCTGCTGCTGTTGTTGTGGTAGCCATGATGGCTGGAACTGGTACTGCTGTTGCTTAAATGGCTGAAACAACCACACCCTCGCTAGTTCATCTACTGGACCTCAGTGAGTTCATGTTCAAGAAATCCAGCATAAAGATAAACACTAAAAGGGAAAATATAATCCTGACTTCTGACTTCCTGGCAACCATGCAACCTCCTTCAAACCTATTTCATTGCAAGATGTCACCTAACTGTAAAGTTATCTTTCATGCTATTGTCAGTGGCACATTCAGTGTACATAAATCTCTTTATAACGACCCCCTCGTGGTTTCCAGGAACAGGGTCATACAGAGGGAGGAGGGGGATCATTATAAGAATTTTGGACCAACTTTGACCCATCCACGACCCCTACATGTCTGAATGCATCAATTTCTGCACCAGATCGGTTTCCAGCGCTGTGTGACATAAAAAAGAATGTAACATACTAAAAATTAAATACAAATTACAGTAGAACATCATGGAACGTCACTATCAATACAGTTGACAACTGTGAAAGAAATTTTCGCTACAGCGATTAGTATTTAAAATTTAGGGTTTGTACGGTACTGTATTTGAGTCATTCTTGAGTGAACCGCACTTGAGTCGTTTTTCTACTGCAATGTAGTTTTGTTGTGCAAGCACATGCATGTAAGTGAGATTCCTTTTACGGAATTTGTTTGTTGTATACTTTAAACAGAAGATAATAATCCACAGTATCTATCTAAACTTCGGCCTAGAAGTGTCAACTTATTTACAGTTTGCCACTGAGCGTGATGGTGCTGGATGATTAGGGGTTGATATGTTGTCTACAGTCACTTTATTTTTAGCAAACCAATGCAAGGTTCCCACCGTCGTATACATTTCTGTTAATCATTTTCAAACAAATACATTCTTAATGACAGTTTTAAGCTATGCTTATTATGCAATATCAAATTTAAATTATCAACAAGTGTGAAAAACCAGAAAAAACCAGAAATGGAAAAGAACATTCATTTATTATGCAGTAGACAATACCACCAGACTTATCTCGAGAAAAGATCTCGTGTATGTCAATCCTCGGACCCATGCAGTTGAGGTGTGTTTATTTACAAAAACATTATAAAGCTGCTTGTGGCCAAAGTTTTTTGATGTAGACTGAAGGAATAAGCAATTCATTTGTTTTTGTTTTTCACATTCTAAGAAATGTAAGTTTATAAATATGTTTAGAAAAGAAAACTTATTGCAATGACTTATAAATTACCTGACTATACATTTAGTACAAAATTTTTTTGTAAAAACATGCTCAACACACGCGCCGAAATTCAGTAAGTTGTGTACGTTTTTGGTGTGTAAAAGCCAACACAAGGTCGCTCGCTGTCCAGCGCATAATGAGGGAGTGATAGGCAGAGGAAATGTAAACCACTGGGCAAGATCAGGCACCACATACATGCACTCATGCATGCACACACACACACTTTCTATCTTTCTCTTTATCTCTCCCTTTGCAATGTTCAGCAGTGAGTGACATTCCTTCCCTTTTATCGGCCTTCTCTATTTCCCTGCCGGCCGGCTGGTCATCTAGCAACTGGCCCTATGGAGGGAGTGGAATCACGTCCACACAGAAAAGGACAGTTATATACCAAGACGGAGAAGGAAGAGGAGCGCCTGCTGCACAAGTAGCAAGACAAACAATCACATTTAGAGTCAGATTCATACCAGTTTGCAAAGACAAAAAAATTTAACAGATGTTAAGAGCTCTATACAGCTCGTGCATTGTTGCAGTGTGTGTACGATAAATTTTTTTAAGAAATACTAAGAACTGTGAGTTTTCGACATCTTTATCTACGATAAGAAAACACGTTTAAAACTACCGTATGTTTCTCTATTTGGGTTTATTAGATATATTTATTACAAATGGTTTTGGGGCACCCCAAAATGGGTAAAAACAGCTTTTTCAAACTGCTGTCACAAAACAAATACAGTACAAGCCAGAATCATAAAAAAAAAAAAGCAGGCACTAGACTACGCTCTTTCCATAAATAAAAAAAGCTTAAAGTCCAATCGTAAAAAGCCATAGACAAAAAAGTACTGCACATTGTTTACGCTCCCCGCACATAAAGGCAATATAGTTGCTGATGCACAAGCCATTCTAGCTCTTATCGCTTGCTGTTTCTGTACCTAAAACACACACTGTTTTAGTAAGAGCCTGTCATTACAGCAAGTGCAAGTGCAACTTCGTACTTGTTAGAAAAATACTCATATTTACTTTATTTTTCATAAGGATCAAGACGGTGCATTAAAAATTTTTTCTTCTTCCCGCACCTTTCACACAATCTCAAGACGATTTTTGATCATTGTACGACACAGCCACAGGCTGTCATGTACTGTGCTACTTCTACCCAACCATTCTTCTTTTCCTCTTTCTTCAGACACGCGCACACACTCAGAACTCAAGCCCCGAGCATGAGTAGATAGGAAGCCTCAAGGTCGGCACAATATTGACTGGCCTACAAGTTAACAGGTGTGAGTGGAAGGAGTGTATTGCCACATGCCATGTCATGTACAGCCTTACCATGAGAAATGCAACTTGATTTGCCAAAATGTAATTTTCCCAGATTTTCTTTGATTTCAACTTATTATAAAATTATTTTTATGGTTCGTTGAAGTCGGGTTGTCATAAAGAGGTTTTACTGTATTGTAATGAGCTTTCTGGATGTGTTTATGAGTCACTGCATATGAGAGAGACATAGGCCGGTATTCCTAAACAATAAGTTAGGGTCTACATAAACGCTGCCATCTCAGGTGCAAGAAAAGCAACGGCAGAGACCAAACTCGCTGAAAGTATTCCTAGACGTGTTTGCGCCGTGTCCCCGAGATGGTATCGGGTAAGTCACACCAAATTATTATTCGCCGCCCCACACCAGGCTAGAAACAAATGAAGGCGACGATGAGCGCTGCTGATTTACCACGACTATAACAAGCACGTTAAACTTTGTACTTTTGAAACGTAGTATTTAGCATTTGAATTTGTTTACAAAATAATTACAGTAACAAAGAGATAAAAATCATGGATTATAACGGTCACAATTAAAATAGTCAATAACTATTTCTTGTTAAAAGTTAAAACAGTAGGTACAGTAGCCACACAATCACAGTGTTTCCATTCATATTTTTCTGTTGATTATGATCTTGAAATGTTATATTAGCACAATATTCGGACACGTTAAATTGCATTCAAAACATAATTCGCAGTCACCGTTAAAAAACAATATATTATTGCGCAGCAACTAAATGCTAAAAACTAAGGTATTGTCACGGTAACAGTGGCACATAAATTAGGTCCCTCATCGTATCTAAACACAACGCACTAAACCGAAAAAACTTTTTTTCTTTCGTCATAGGCTATTACTTGATCAAACTTCAAGCAATGGCTCTATCATTTCATTGAACACATATCTCTAGCAAAGTGAAATTCATGCTTCAGTTGAAACTCTGTCTGTATCAAGTTATTTCATTCTGAAACAGTCTCTAATAACCTGGATGTCGACGATATGTAAAGCTCACTTACCTTACCTTTTGTTTTTGAAATATATGAAATAAAAAGGTGTTTCTGACAATTTTCGAAGGCTTCAGAATAACACTGATACAGCGATGGAGCTGTTTAAAAATATGTTGCCCGTCAACATCAGAAATGTGCTTTTATTGTACAATACTGTATGTTGATAGTAAATTTATCACAGACGTTAAGTAGTCTCTAAAGAAACATGTTTTTCTTTATGCAAAATGTTTAATAATTATGATTTTTTTGCGTGATTAGGGCAATGTGGACAAATTAGAATGCCTACATTAATAATGTTTACATTGCATTAGTGTTATTTTATATGCATCAAAATTAAAAGCAAAGATGCATTAGTACATTTTAATTGAGTATAACTTGTTACTATGAGCGTTACAAATTATCCCAGAAAATTAATTTTTTAATTGTGTCATTTTAACATCTAAAAAAAACCAAATATGATATGTGCATCTGAACGTGCCGACAAGTTTTTACTGTTCTAGACACAATATTTCTTACTTTAAGGTTAGTAAAAAAAAGCAAAAATTTCTCACAGAACATCAACCATTAAAAAAATTACTTTTATATATATATATATATATATGTATTGTATGTTATTTACAGCTAAAAACAATTAGTTTGTACTCTTCACCAATAGTTGATTATAACATTGTAACGGTAGAATATAATGTTAGTTTAATAGGTATTGTAACAGTCGAATATGATGTTATTTTAACATGTAGAAACAATATTCCCTAAAATTAAAGTAATCATACTACTACTAATAATATTCTGTGTAAAAAAAAAAAAAAAAAATAGGACCAGCTGGGATCTGAACCCGAAAAATTTTCTTACCAACTGCGCACCAAGGTGAGCCAACTGCGCTGATTTTGTTTGAGTGCAAAAATTTTACACTAAAACCTGCATATAACAAACTGTCTACAAAATCATAATTTTCTTGATTATTGGACAATGGCGGGAAAGGCCGCTAGGCTACTAATTACAATTAAAACAGAAATAATTGTGCACAAGTACACACAGGATGGTACTCGCAAATAGAAACACACACACATAGGACGAACACATTTCTCCGCGGACACGCGGTCACAATGTTTCGCTGACTACATCTGCTTCATCAGGTGAGTGGAGTAGTCGTATTAGTTAAGCTTGTACTTTCTCGATGTATGCACATATCAATCGCAGATTAGTGTACAAGTGTGTGTACTTTACAAATAAATCTGTAATTTTTAAATGTGATCACTTACGTTGAGATTTTCCTTACAAAAGACCGAAAAAAAAAAATTAAGTTAAGAGCAGCATTGGCATGCCTATGGTAAATGTCATATTGTCTCTATGCACAAGTCACAGAACCAGCGAGCAGATTTTCTGTTGTACAAAACAATTTTTTGAATTTTTAAACTTTTACGAATCTGTAATTTTTTTTAAATATTTAACTAAATTTTTAATTACAATGGCATGAGAATGGATATATTTTTACCAATTTTAAAGCTTAAACACTGTATTTATAGCATGCTAGCTGTTTTGAAAACATCCCATTACACATTTATTATTACAGTATTTTTTTTCGTAGGTGAACATATTGTGAACACATTGAATTATTTCTGAAACTTTTATTTAACATGACGTAACGCAGATTAAATACCAGTTCCTTACGTAAAAATTATAAAGGACATTCGTTATATTTTACTACTAATAATTTTATTTTGTCTTATAATCGCAGCCTACAATTTTGAGGTTACATTTTCAACATGTGTATGTATAGAAAAATATGTACAGTACAACTA
>PNEQ01081037.1:22500-32690 GCA_003012365.1 Medauroidea extradentata
CCATGTTTTCTTATGCCACTGGCAAATAAGACATTTAACAGTGTTTCAGGTTGACAAAGTATAATCCTTTTGATAGGATGCTGCAATATAAACTAAATAATACCCGAAATGTACGTCAATAACATCTAAACGTAAATGATTAACAAGGCATGTTGGTTTCTCTTTACTGTGTGCTGGTGCTAGCCCAGCTTTGGTAATCGGCCTATGGATTTTGTTTACATCTGTTCTGCATGTGGTGCGAGCGTGCGTGGAGCAAATCATGAACTGTCTCCGTCTGGCTTCGGACTTCCATTCGGCGTTCTTCGGGCCCTCTCGGCGATGCTCGGGTTACCCTCCCTCTGGCCGCCCCTTCCCCGCCTACTCCTTCCTTCCTGCCGAGGTTCACGGCCTCGGCCGGAGCAGACACTCTTCATCTGGCAGTGCTTCGCTTCTGATCACCCTACTCGACAATATGGGACTCACTCGTCGTGCCGTCAAACTGCGTTGCTTGTTGCAGTAAGACGTTGCTTTTCCTGGTTTTGTTACAGCCTAAGGTTTCCGGCGTTTCGGTACGTCGTGCGTATTTTCCCTTGTAACATTTGATATCTCTATAACTTTAAATTGTATTCTGGTTTGCACGGCCGGTAGCATGCCGAGTGAGTTACCATTCTTCGGGTTATATTTGACCGCACCTCTGTTAGTCAAATTATGGGGCTTAAGTTTTGACGCTTGATAATTGTGCAATGCTAAGTTGTATTGTGTAATTTGCTTGATGATTGCAATATACAAATAGTTTTGTTAACATATTTGTGGATTTCATTTCTGTAGAGTTAATTTATGACCTTGGGAATATCCCATTTGTTTCTTGTGTTGCTATAACGCAGCACAACGGGGTAGAAGTTGTATTTACATCTGTTTTTATATACTATTAAGTTAACGTTTGTATAGTGTGATAACATATTCTGACTTAAATTATACTTCATATCTTCAGAAAAGACTATAAAGTCAGTTAAAATCAACGAAAACATGCAGCACAACGTCTCTTAAAAATAATATACAACATACGTTTACACGATTCTTGTGAGAAAATAAAGTATTATATCTTACTTCCTACGATGAAACATAGAAAAGCAAAATTTCCCAAAGCAATAATGAGCAAAATAAGGTCTGAAAAACACGAACACGTAAAATTAACGGTAAATGACTATAAAAATGTACAGCCTCCGCGTAGCATGTAGGCATAACTTCAAAATAGTGTGTATAGTCGGCTCGGGGCTCGTGATTATTTTTGGCCTATTACGAAATGATATGTAACCAATATATTTTGAGGTGTACACTTTCCACTTCAAAATTGTAATCAAAATCTAAATCGCAATCCGTGAAGAGAAGCAAAAATCGAAAACGTACACATAGCAAGTAATTCCTCAGGATGAATGGCGCCGTTGCACCTGTCGAGGGGGAAGAAGAGAAGGAAAACTGCGAAGTCACTTTTTTTTTCGCTTGTAACGCCCACCCAGCGGCAGTGATGGGGGGGGGGGGGGGCATGAGCTATGACGAGCAGCACATGGCACATCTCACCATACAGAGGTCGCCAGAGAGAGAGAAAGAGGTAGAATGAGCGAGAGAGAAGCGGATGCCGCTCTGAGAAACAGCTGGTGGCAGGTCAGTGACCCATCTCACGCTCTGCGGCCTGCAACAGTGTTTCGTAATGAAAATTTGCAGTATTTTCTACAGTTTTCATCGTGAAACACATTAATTGAGGGTTGAGCTCGTACACCTATACTGCTCACACATATTGTGACTTAAAAATACGTTTAAATAGATCTCGGTGAATAATTTTCAATTACTAAAATTTTTATTTTGTCCATTTTATTTTTTTCATTGTTCGCGAAAATCTGTACGTATGAGCGAAGTGTACGTACCAAACCGAGTGCCGTACGAACGGGGTTTTACTGTATGTACCATGACATTTCTAAGCAACAAAAGAGAATACATTGATTCCTTGAAGAATAAAACCAAGAAGCACTCACCATCTGTTTGTTCCATTGAGGAGGAGATGGCCTAGGTGCATAGGTGGATGCATCAAACATGTTAGGTCTTGCATGCTGACGAGCATCATGCGGTCGGAAGCCACCTTGCTGACTCACATCCCAGCTGGCAAAAGCAGATACAGGCCGGCCAGGAGCACCATGGCCGAGATGCAAGCTCTGCTGGGCACCGTTCACCTGGGCCGTACTGCCTGCGTGGCCGACTCGGCCTGCTGTGTAAAAATCGTACACCATGTGCTCTTTACAGCATTAACCCTTTACTACAGAATGCCACACCACTACCAACTTTCAAACACATATCAGATATACCTCTGGTTCACTATTAAAACCACACAAAATTTAATTTATTATAATATAACTGCATGTAACTAAACACAAAAATATAACAACAATATGCAAGACAAAGAGCAGTTACGAGAAAAAAGTCAACCTATTAACATAATGTTAAGTGTGTGTAATACATGAACGGTAGTCATCATCATCCATTGCAGTTTCCAGCCTTCAGCCAAGTCTGCATAGAGAAACACCAACTCTTTCTGTCTTGTCACCATTCTTCTTGCTACCTTTCCATCTAATCTTCCCTCTCCTTGAAGATTGCCATTCAGGGTGTCCAGCAAAAGCGGGATTTCAAATTTCAGTACATTTTCCGTACATTTCCCACATTTCCTGAGAAATGCCAGTACAGTGCTTTAAACGTGACACGATGTTAACTTGTGCTACGCAAGCAGACTATCGATAAACATGCAATTTTTATGTTACTTACAGAAGTGGCAAAGGTGTATAGAAATATTATTTGGCTAGTATTTAATTAAAATACTTTCCTTTACACAGATTTATAAATTGATTGAATTGTTGAAAGCCCTCTTTTGTTGCATCTGAAGGTTCAGTCCATGTGAACAATACCGAAAAGTTTATGAATAGAATTGTGGGAATAATTTATAAATAGGGACCCTAGTTTTTCGCCAAAAGAATCTTGCCTTACTTTGTTTCCATGCCTTACGTGCACATCTGTAGTTCTGCTTCATGGTCAGCGATTGGATATTTTAACTTGAGATCTACCGGCAAATCATAGACGTGTGGTGTTGCAGGAAAATTTTTGTAATAGGTTCAGTCAAATGAGATATGGCTCTTCAGACAGACACACTGCCAATAACCATGAAGCAGAATTGCAGATGTGCACGTAGGACACTGAAACAAACTGCAGCAAAATTCTTTTCGCGAAAAAACAGGGTCCCTATTTATAAAACATGAGGGACCAGCACAATATTATATTTATTATGATTTATACAGTCGTAAATCAGACACGTTTCTCGGAAAAAATGTACATGCAATAAAATGTAACAGTTAAAGGTTGTATTATCCTCCAGGGTTTTTCACTTAGTCCTAACACATTACAACTGTTAGCTAAATTAATTTACGTCTGTTAGCTTAATTTATCTACATCACATTTTACGAAACAACATGCTGTACGTATAAATAATATTCGGTAAAGGACACAAGTGCTGGGATAAATATTTCAATTTTTAATTATAACCTAATTACCTTGAATATATTCATTTGTGTTTCGCATATGTATTTCCTATTTGCAGGTACAACAATTTTATCCTTGTTATTTTCACTGTTTTTGCTGCCGATAAAATTAATGCTGCATTTTGCCATTCATTCCTGGTTTTTCAATACGATGCATGACGAAAATTTTTGCTGTTTCCGGAGACATCAAGTAGTCAAATTACACATCACAACTTCATCAGTCGCAACAATATTTGTACTTATTCCTTGCAGTCGCAAAAAAAATGTTCAATCCTTATTTATAATTATAATATTAAACAACATAAAAAATTACCAAGTACCATGTGAAAACGCGATAAATAAACGCATTCACTAAACTTCGTAAACATTCGCCCGCCATTTTCTCATCTAGCCTACTTCGATATACTCGAATTTCGCTTTCGTTGCCGAAAATCGGTCCTGTCGATTCACTTGCAATCAATTATCTAATCGAAGGTGTTATTTACAACGGAAAACATTAATTTTTTTTGTAATACCGCACAGGATGCGACTTCGCGATTTTAAACAAAAACTGAAAAAAATTCGCGACTTTAGACGTCACGATAATCACTTGTCTCTAGAAATAACTAAATTTGCAGCTGTCAAAGTACCTTCCAATTTCTTGATGACTGACAACGAAACGATCGGTGACAGAGAAATTTACGCAGAAAAGACAAATTTCAAGTACATTTCCCGCACATTCCCGAGCCTGAAAAATTCATGTACAATTCCCGTACTTCACGCAATTTCCCGATCGCTGGACACCCTGCCATTATTTTACTGTACATACACTATTCTAATTACCTAATTAAGTTTTTCACCTGTGATTTTGATTACAATTTACAAACAGAAGTAAATTTACAAAGGCAAATTATTTTTGTTCCAAAAAACATTAGTCACATGATTTGACAAACAAAATTAGAAATACGTGAATATTACAGTTCCTTATGTTACCCACATAGACAAATGACTGAGCAAAGTAGAAAAGAAACACAGAGGAAGGGAGTACAAGGCATACATATAAGAATCAACGTGCAGAAACCTATCTTATATAGAAGTTACTTTGCAGGTACCACCATTGCCATTAACAACAGCTGTTATTAATTACTTGAAAATATAATGAATAGTTATTGTAGAAACAATAAAAAATTTTTGGAGGAGTGTAATGTATACATGAATAATTTTTAGACCTTGCAAACAAAGCACTTGGCAATGTGTATGTTTACATGCAGTAGAAAAATATGAGCTGGCTGAAAATAGATATCTAGCAGGGCTTTTAGAGTGCTCACTTTAACTCGAAAAGCATATACTAAGTCTTTCAGTTAGAAAGCCATGGAAATGTATATAAATCAACTAATATTGAAGTTTATGCTAGAAAAATTGATAACACTATACACAGTAGTGTCATAAAATACTTAAGCTACCACATAAAACCTCCTTGCAACAAACCTAAAAACAAATTAGTAACAATTTGGCCTCTTGAGATATGTTACACTAGAGGGCCTATACAGTTTTATTAACACAATAATCCCCTGAGTTACAAACCCTGCAACTTACAACAATTTCAGCTACAAAAAAATTACAAAAAAATTCATTGCGCACGAATGCCCCATGTGGCCACCAAGACAGAAATGCTCATCTGTCTCCCAGGCACTTTGTGTTAATGACCTCTTGGCTAAAATATTTCGGACGTCAAAAAACCTAACACTTTATATTTACATACCTTGCTCATTTACATTTCTAGTTAATAATAGGGGTAATTAAAGTATCATAACTTCACAACAACACAACACACATTCCGTAACGTCACAAATGTGGGCAAACGTAATAATTTTTGATTTGTGCTGAAAATTAATTTCACCGTTAAAGTTTCAAATATATTTTGCTGTCGTGCATCTGGTTTCAAGAAACAATTTACGAATGGTAACTGTGATGTAAACACAAACATTGCATTGCATTTATCTTGAATGAACAGTAGACATGCCACTAACAAAAGAACTAAAATTTCTTGATACGGAACCATATGCTTTCAGCAAGATACAGTATAGAATACGTGTTGTATGGAAATTCACTTTTACTACACATTTGTTATTAAAATGAAATAAAGTTTAGTAAAAGAAATTACAGTACGTGGGAAATTTTATTCCTCCATTTTGTGTACTTCCAAACACAGCCGACTGTCCTGCTCGAGTGACAATACACCATTTACGAAAAGTAACTAGGTTATCATGGGATGAATGAATGTCCTCGTCAAGTGAAGTGCTTGCATCTAAAAAAGTGAACCAGGCTACATTCTTTCAAGCATTCAACCTCAACCCGGTTCATCTGTGGTGATCGGTAAAACATGGGGACTTGATTGAGAGAACTAAGCTACAACTACAGAAGGTTACTTGTACGTATCTCGATCTTGTTACATACCCTTTTTTGTTGTAAGAAGATTTTTTACAAGGGGTCTGTTTTAATTTAAAAGCAGTTAAAATGTTATAAAAATTATTGCTGTAAACATGTTGCTGCCTTTAAAATACGTAAGTACAACTGAATAAAAGCTGTAAATAATAAACGAGGTAGATAAATTTCATGGCAAGAAGTGTATTCAATGTTCCTTTGGTACCTAACCTACAATTTCAAATTACAAAAAATTTGAGTAACGAAACTGACTCCAGGATGTAACCCTTTCATAACTCCAGGGATTACTGTACAGTAAAATCACATTGTTACAACCTCCTTTATTACTACGACAATCCTGTTTTACAATCCTTTTTTGAAGAACCGTCAAAAATTCAGGTCGAAAAAGTTGAAAAATTCAGGAAAATCATATCTGGTCCACTTATTGGTCAACCATGTTGCATTTTCTTGGCAAGTACTGCACTGTAAAAAAATGCACAGCTAAAAATAGATACCACCCCTAAGTGAACAGGAACATGGATAAGGGCAAACAAAAATGTTATTGTTTTGGCAGTGATGGTTACAGCACAGCAGCACACGATTGAGAGAGGAAGGAGAAACTGATCGGAAAGAGAAGTAATTATGGAAGAGTGGGTGGTGAGAAACTCTCTCCCCATCCTCCGCCAACTACTGTTCTTGTCACCGGAACAAACTAAGGCCAGCCGGCTGATATTCCCTCCCCTATCCTACATAACCAGACCGAATGCATGGCCAAACTAGCCCAACACGCACGTCACGGCACATTGAGTTTTTAACACCAACGTCAATGACTTACGAGATCTGTATGATAAATCTTCAAATAATTAATTAACTCTTCAATAAAAAATGTTATGCTTTTTCCACAGTAACTAAGTCAATGAAAATAGGCAAGTCACAATGTGTTATGCAGTTTTTTGTGACGAGAGACTGAAGATGGCTTTCTATAGTATCAGTTTTTTACGGAGACATCTGACTACTGTATTTAAATTAGAAATTTGTATTTTTTACACCAGAGATGACTGAATACAAATACTGTATGCGAAAAACTGCAAATATTTAAGTATAGGGGTACTGGGAGAGTCAAAATCGGCCCAAAATGTTCCTATTCCTCTATTACGACCCTCACATTTTTACAACCCTTTTCCCAGAAACAGTGAAGTGTCGTAAAAACTGGATTCTATTGTAGCTGTTTAGTGTTTGAAAACCCAAAATAAGCCTGCTCAGTGACATACGATTAAGCATACATCATTTTTGTGAGCTTAAATTAATTTTACGACTGTAAACTCTGTCACACCAGAATTACCATACAAGCGTATGTATAAAAAATAAATTTTCTAGTCTATGTGCTTCAAACTAATTTTCTAGTTAATGTGCTTCACGTTACAGCTTCACATACCAAATACTAAAGTAAATTTTAGCCGAAAATACTTGCCTGTGTATTTAACACTTTTAGTGGCAATTTTCTTCGAGGTACATATTGAAAAATGCCATCATATCTTTCAGAAATTTGCAATTATTTATTTTAAATTGACATACATAACTCGATACCAATCAAAGTATTCAAGTTGGAATAAATCCTACTGGCAATTAAAGGTTCCCTTAATCCATTGCAATTGTAAACACATTTTTTTCTAGAAAAATTTATTTTCTAAAATACCTGTAAATTATATTTTTAAAAAATACAGAGCCTATACATCGGCCTCTGACATTTTTCACACAAGCAATGAATGCTGATATTTCAGCTCTTGGCTCTAAAAGGGTTAAAGAGAAACTGTTCATGTATACAAATTCATGAAAATGGGTATGAACAATGTGGTGTATAGGCACACTGAAACACAGCCTGAAACTAAAAAAAATTTGCTAAATATGTAACAGGCAAAGGCTAACCAAGTTAAAACTGAAAGTGTCTGTGCTGTGTCATCATTGTGGAAACTGAGATTTTCTTGGACTGCTGACACTGAACATTCCTTGTAAAATACTGTGATGATAGCGTACCCATGGGCTGCATGATGGTTATTGGTTTCCTGGTCTTGCCGTCCATCCTCTGGCCATAGCTAAGGTTCAGCATGCTGCAAGCAGACTGCTTGTAACCTCTACCAGCTGAGCAGTTGAGAGGTAGACCACCTTCAAACTCTTTGTCGTAAACCACTTGATACAAGACGTCTTCTTTCTTCTCCGACATGTATACTCCTGCACATGTACACACAAACTTTAGAAACAAAAATTGTAGATAAAATCTGCATTGTTAATTCACATCTCAGAGTTTCTTATATTCAGTCAGAAGGAGGAATTGTATTAGTTTTCGTCAACCAGATAAAGTTTCAAATACTTTCATGACATGTTCCACGGACGGTACAACAGGTAATGCGTAGATAGTGTCCTAAGTAGCAAAACTTCCATTGGCAACTTTAAAATCTAAGAGTAATTCCTAGAAGGGATAATGTGTAAGATGCAAAAAAATTAATTTCATATTTGGGAAACACAGATTACCATTCTGTCTCACAACATCTCAGTTCTTAACTACTGTATAACCTGCTACAAATCCTAACAAATGAAAGGTATTGTACAGCCAAATATTGTCTACATTTTAAGAGTCCTAACCATTGAATGGTACTTTAACACTTAATTCAAACTAAACCATATTTCCGACATACACCGTTATGATAAAAATCACAATAAAAATAAAAGAAATAAAGAAAAGCCAGTATTAGCTGTTGTCAACAAATATTAAAGACAATTCCAGAAAGGAACACAGTCGTATCCCAAAAGGTGAGACAAATACAAACAAAAATACAACAATAGCAACACAGATTAATTCCAGGACAGAATATAACTGTACAGAAAAAGACAACACAAAAAAATAACAAAAGGACAATAAAATAAAAACAACAGTCAGGTGTACGAAAAATTATGACAAAAAGGATGAGAACGATAACAAAAATGACCATGTACCTGTTCTAGTCCATTTTATAGCCATCTCTCATACACCTTATTTAGTTGTTTTTGTCTGTGTTGTGTAGTCTGTACTCACATCATTCATGTCTCTGGTCATCTGTGCTGTCATCATTGTTCTCAGTCATTTTGTCGTAATTTTACATACACCTGGCTTTGTTTTTATTTTATTGTCCTTCTTTTGTTATTTTTTTTTGTTGTCTTTCTCCATATAACTATATTTATCTGTGTTACTGGTATATTTTTGTTTGTACTCATGTCATCTTACCAGAAATGACTACGTATATTTAGAGCCACCTGTTTACGGTGAAAATAAATGGAAAATTTCGTCATTTTTCCTAGTTAATTTCGGTGCATTTTTCGTCATTTTTAGAAACAATTTCGTCACTTTTTCGTCACTTTTAAAAATAATGTGGTTGCATTTTTAATAATTTTTATCAAACGGATCCAGAGCAAGGTGTAACTGTAAAAATATTAGCCTACTAAGTCTGAAAGAATTTAATAGTTAACAGAAACTTTTAAGTATCCCTAAGTAACATCTAACATATAAAAAAAAGTCTTTGACTGCACAGCTGCCACTTAGCTTGATGGAAAAGCTAATGCAGTCATTAACTCCATATTTTCTGCAGATATGCTTGTTCTTCTGTCTGTCATGATGTTCCCATAAAATGAGAAACCTCGCTCACAATCCACATTGCTGACAGGAATCCACAAAGCTTGCACAGAACACTCAACAAAACTTGGATAGTCAGACCTCATTGAAAGCAAAATTTTCAGTACATCTACGTCTTTACCAGACTCTACTTCAGATTTCACTGTATCCCTGAAAACAGCGTATGCAGTCAGGTACTGGCTTGGAGCAACATCTTTCAGAAGTGGTATACACTTCAACAAAACTGAAATGTCACTAGGAGTACTTTTAATGACATTTCTTGGGTCAAACAGTGTACCAATTGCTGAAATAAATGATTTGGCAGTGTCATTTTCCCTCAGCTCTGCTAATTTATCAAAACATTTTAAAGCAACAGCTTTAAAATGAAATGATAAACTGTCCTTGCTCTGCCTTGGTAGTGTCTCCAGAATTTCAGAAGTGCTCTGAAAAAAGAATCCATCACACAGCAAAGTAAACAGTTTTGCCAAATCATTCAATTTTGTGTCCAGTGTGAGAGCTAAAGGAACTGATGAGCTTTCAAGTGACTGCAGCAAGTTGCAGCACTTGCTGAAGTGTTCTACAAGAAA
>PNEQ01081040.1:0-18467 GCA_003012365.1 Medauroidea extradentata
GTGACGTTTCTCATTTGACTGTACCAATCACAATAAGGTTACTGTAACACCACACGTCTGTGATTTACGTGTAAAACCCCACGACACACGAATGTCAAAACATCCAATCTCTGACCGTGAAGCAAGTCTGCAGACGTGCACACAAGTCACTGACACAAAGTGAGGCAAATTTCTTTTCGCGAAAAGTTCATGTCTCTAATGATCACTGGAGATTGGAAAAATTTGCTGGTTCACTGACCTGTATGCTAGCTTCTAAGAATATTTGTGTATTCAAGCAAACAACAGCTGTTCATTGGATGCTGTCGGGCACGGTGAAGCCATATTATTGGGCTTGCACTAGGTTGCCTCTTTATTATTGGCTGTACGCCATCCATGGAGGTGTCGAATTGAGCCAAGAGCCAATTGTGAAAGTTAAATGAATTTACAGCAGTTTGAATCCTAGCTTGTGCCCAAATGAAAACGCGAATTTTTCCGGTCTCTAATGATT
The DNA here is from genome assembly GCA_003012365.1 of Medauroidea extradentata. NCBI lineage: Eukaryota > Metazoa > Arthropoda > Insecta > Phasmatodea > Phasmatidae > Medauroidea > Medauroidea extradentata. The sequence continues at coordinate 488 of PNEQ01081040.1, forward strand.
AGAGGTACGTAAATTTCGTATATACATTCCAGGTCAGGTTGAACGCCAATTATGTATACTTCATTGTCATGTCTGTGACTTGCTGGCGGCTGTTACGAAACGCGTTTGACTACTGCAAGCCAGTAGTAAATAAGGAAATAATGTGAAGTTCTATCGCTTGCAACCTGCTTGCACGGTTATAAGCCAATAGACAATTGATTGTGGCCAATGGATGTATAGGACTGACAAGTCTAGGATGCTGCCAGATGAATCCGCGAAATTTACGTACCTCTACTAATGATTACTGATTAGTAGACGCGTGCAAAGTTTTTATTATAGTTGGGCGACAGGCTAGAATTCACTGGCATATACTAACCCGAACACACTCTGTGATGTTATTGACTTCACACCCGTATTACATGATAGTAGGTATTTCACAGTTCACCTTATATCATTGGTTGATAACGTCCTTCAGGCATACACAGATGAAAACACAGGAACTTGCAGTCCAGCCTGCTGTCGGATAATAACGCGAATTTTACAGGTACCTAGTGATATGTTATTAAGAGTACTGAATAATTTACGAAATTTTATATAATTGCATGAAAAATCCATACATAAAATTGTGTTTCATTGAATCTAAATCATTTTTCAATAACAGTATAATGATATTAACAATTGGGAAATTAAATCATTTATTTCTACATTATTATGTTTTCTGTAAAACTTCAAACATACAAAATAACTTATGGATGTTTCAACATCTCATGCCTCAGATAACAGGAAAGACATAAAACACATTACAATGCATTTTTATCCAACTTGAGTATATTTAATATAACCTATGTTTAATTTGTAATTAATAGGCATTTAATTCACTCTATCAAATAGTTTTGTTTGATAGAGAGATCAGTCGGAAGTTATTCAAAAACAGCGGGTTTTCGCAGAATATCTCAATTCCTCTATCACTGACTCTTGACGGTTACCTGCTGTGGCCGCCCTCCTAAGGTCAGATCATGTGGATAAGAGTGTTCAGCTTACATTACATTTCATCATTATTATACGTGATTGAATTGTTGACTCAGTTAAGTAATTTACAATAAGACGTTCTTTTTTAAGTCTAACAAATAAGTTTACAATCGGAAGAATAAAAAAGTATGACGTGAGATCTATGTCCCAGGAAACGGATTTTTTGTAGAGCACTCCAAACATTTTTTATAATCATCATGTCAATTTTTTTTCCATAAAAATTGGAAAAATTTGTTGGGTAACTGATTACTACAAAATAAGTATATCCCCCCCCCCATCTAATTATTTGTATATATAATTGCTTAATAATCCCTGGAAAGTAGTTTTATTCCGTCAAAAATATTCTGTAAACTTTTTCGGCAACACAACATTACATCTATATCATAAATGAATACGCTATAACAAATATCTATGTTTCTGAAATGTAACCTTGTAATTATTGTAAGTGTACGGCATTTTCCATAGTACATTTAAAACACTATAACTGGCTCAAAAATTCGGCAATTAGGACATATTTTATGTATTATGAAATGTGTACAAAGCAGTGTTTTTATAAATGTAAATGTTTCTTGTTGCGAGTAATATACGAAACGCTCCCAAAACTTAGTTTGTAGTTGTTCTTGCAAACTGGACGAAACCCTCTTGTTGAGTGCGGAAAACCTGCCAAGCAACAAAATGTTTGGCTTGCGGTGTTTATATTGTCATACAAACGTACATACGGTTGACTGAACCAAAACCTTCCTCTCCGTGATGCTGGAACCTTTGCGGGCGTCGTACCATACTTAGCAACGTAATTCTAGTGAAGGTGCTGTGTTCTAATTAGCATGTGTTGAAATATCTGCGTCAGAACACAGCCACGTATTCTGGCGTCAACAACCAATGGGCTGTATCCATTCTTCGTTGCCTGGAGGGCGGCTGTGTAGAGACTGGAAAGGTAATTTACCTTTTGCCACGTCCTTAATTAGTCAAGCTCTCTCTCGTCTCCTTGTCCCACGGCGGAAGAGAAATTAAAAATGACGCGCTAAGTTACGCCACGTTTAGTATTTTTTTTTTTATTTTAGAATTGAGGATACGGCCACACGATGTTAATTAACCGGGAAGAAGATGGATGTAGGCCTACGCAGAAGTTAGCGAGAGTGTTTGGAGGTTATGTGACACTGTCCTGGATCTCAGCTGTAGCGGGTTCACGGTTGTTTGAGTTCTTTCTAATACTCTACTTGAGTCCTAACTTACCTTTAAATTGATTATTTTGCTTGACATAAAAAATAAATAACGCTACTGGCGTTAGGATTTTTATTCTGCGTTTTACAAGTTTTAACAAGAAAATTTCGTCAACCATGTAACATTTTTACTCCACCGAACAACAGGAGGGAGTGAGTGAGAGATTTTCGTCAGCGCTTAACATCGAGGTCTTCAGCGCTGGTGAAGGGTGACATGAGGTGAGTATGGAACAGCGCGGGAGATCCCCGAGAAAACCCGCCGACCAACGGCATCGTTCGGTACGATTCCCACATGCGAAAATCCGGGGTCCGACCCCACCGGGAATCGAGCCCGGATCGCCTTGGTGGGAGGCGAATGGTCTAACCCCGAATACAAGGAAAACATTACTTGTCATTATTGATATAAACGTTAGGATATTGAGAAAAAAATATGTTAACCGTGTATATTGATTTGAAAAAATCTAGTTAACCTAGTATACACTGCTTTTAAGAAAACTGTGCAACACTTATTCGACATCCGCTCACTTTTAGGATTAAAATACTAGTTATCGCAAAAGCAGTAGAAATTATGGATCATGGCCTTAAAGTCTTGGGTCCCTGTTTATGATATTTTAGTAAGTTTTCTTTTTTAAATCCTGAAAGGGAGCGAAATACATTATGGCGTGAAGGCCGAGTTGTAATTAATATGTGACACATGCATAGTGGAACAGACTGCACTAATCCGAGGGCCAGAATTGTCGTTCTGTATCAGCATGGAGAATGACTAGAGCCGGAGGTTTTCGGAGAAAAGAATTTTTCCACGAACAGGTTTCATTGTCTTACGCGCACATCTGCAGCTTTGCTTCGTGGTTATTGGCAGAGTGTATTTGTGAAGAGCCGTTTCTCATTTGACTGCACCAATCAGAATATTGTTACTGCGACGCTGCATGTCCGTTATTTGCGGATAAAATCCCAAGACAACACAGTAAAAAACAATTGTACATTTACAAGGAAATTCTTGTAACGTAATATCACAACATTATCAGTCAGATAATAAAAGTAAGATGTCAGTCAGAAACCTTTCAAAGTGGTTACAAATATCGTAAACAACTTTGGGAACTAGTAAAATAATGCTGATGAGCAGATTTTTCGAATTGAAACAAAATAAACCTAGGAGACCTTTCACATTTTACAAAACATTTCGTAGATATTAGCTGTACAAAATTTGTTTGTAGATTTACAGAAATGTTTGTAAGTATACAAAGAAATTTGTAAATGTACAAGATTTTTGTAAATTTTACAAAATATTTTCGTAGTGTTACAAAAAGTTTTTGGAAACTGGTTTCCAAAAAACATTTTTGTAAAAGTACAAAAAATTTTTTTACTGTGAAGCGGCAGTTAAAACATCCAATCATCTACCACGAAGCATAGCTGCAGATGTGCGCATAAGTAATTGAAACAAGTGGTGCAAAATTAATTTTTCCAAAAATAAGTGATTCTACCAATGACTGAATTTAAGCAAAAAAATGTATACATGCGACTGAAAGTAGTTTTGACGGAAACGGGAATTACGTGAAAATTTACCGACAGTTGACAACGTCCGTCATGTTTTCAGGATGCGGAAATGCAAGAATATGACCCGGGGATAATCGAACCCGGATCACCAGGAAGGAAAGCCGAGTTATGCGCACGGCCGCCAGTTATTCCTATCTGTGCAAGCTGTAGCGCACGATTTCCCAAACTGAACACTTCACACCTGAATTCGAGGTAACAACTTACCTTATAGGAACAAAGTAAAAATGTTTAACTGGAGACTATTGACCAAATACACGGAGTTTATACATAACATGACATTTCTAACATTTGATAAACAATGAGACCTATATTTCGTCGAGGACGCCCAAAGTAGGCTAATCTACAGCCACAGTTCCATTAAAGTTAGAAAGAAGAGTTGATTTCTCATGGGAGAGTTTGGCAAAGGTAAAAATCCTGCGTCTGATTGCACTGCTACCGCAAACGGATCTGATAAAATACGAGAATGTTATAAAATTAAATTTAACTAAGCTTGGCAATAATATGTGTGATATAATTTAGTTTTAAAGTGAAAAAAAGAAACAATTTTGGCATTCAAATTATTAACTTAGTAAAATTTTAAAATTCACGGAAGCTCTGTGATTGGTCAGTTTACAACTCCTGCAGATACCAGCGTTCAAGCCGCAGAAATTGCCCTTTGTGCCTAATTTTTAACACTGAGATTTCCAACATATAGTAGAATTAACATTACCAGAGTTCACCTTTATCTAATACAAACATCTAAACAAGCATCATGTATGATGGAAAAAGACATTTCAGTATTTTCATGTTCGTTATGTAATAGTCAATATAACTGTGGAGTCCAGCCGGCTTGGGGTCGAACCAGGGGTGGGGGGGGGGGGCAAATGCCCCCCTGGATTTTGAATTTTAAGTGTCTAAAATATATTTTTTGCATTTTGTTATTTAAATAATCCTAACTTAACACATAAAACTGAAGTTTTCTTATTAAAGTTTCTAATTTATACATGCTTAATTAGTTAAAAAGATGCAACAAGGTCACTGACGCCGAAAAAAAACTCCCCCCTCCCCAAGAAAAACCTGAAATGACGCCCCTACGTTGAACCCGAGAAATATCCGGGTCTCTAGTTATTGGCTAAGTGTCTTTGTGCCGAGAGTGTAGCTCATTTGACTGTGCAAGTAAGAACCACGTTGCTGCGACATTCCACGTATGAGATTTACGGATTAAACCCAGTGACTAGAGCCAGTGATTTTCGGTGAAAAGAATTCTGCGACAAGTTGTTTCAATGCCTTATGTGAACACCTGTTTCTCTGCTTCATGGTCAGTGATTGGAAGTTTTTAACTTTCGACGTCTTGGGATCCTACCAGCAAATCACGAACTTGTGGTGTCGCGGTAACATTGTTCTGGTTGGTGCAGTCAAATGTGCCTCGCCTCTGCCCTATAATATTCTGCCAATAACCACATACCAGAGTTGCAGGTGTGCACGTAAGGCATTGAAACAAGTTGTTGAAAAATTCATTTCACCAAATATCACTGGCTCTACGCATGACGCTGAGAGATAAAGAACATCCAATCACTGACCATGAATTAGAACTGCAGCTGTGCACGTAAGAAACTAAAACGAGTTAGTACAAAATTATTTTTACCAAAAACCAGCGGCTCTGCTGCTTCGCCGTAATTGTCAGCCCATGACAAGAACAAACCAAACAGGAAGAGTCTTAGCAAAAACTTTATTAGGTTCCCATATTTATCAGAATTAATAATACCTGTGCACTCTATGCTTTGGACGAGGGAGAGGTTAAGCGAGTTTTCTAGAATCAGGATGGCAATTCATTTAAAGTCAATGACCGAGCGACACTCTGGACTCACAATCAAGAGGAAGCGGGCTCGATTCACATTCTGGCAGTACAGATATCGGTTTCTCGTGGTTTCCCAAAATCGCTCCTGACGAATGCTGGAATACTTCCATAACATGGGCCTTGGCCAATTCCTCTCCCAGTTTCAGTCCTTGTGTTAATTCGTGTGTCATCGTCTCTAATGATCTCGCTGTCGACGAGATGTAAGCATAAAGAAACAAGATTTTGCCTTTCCTCAACCGAGAATAATCCCGATGTTCCTACCGTCTAACTCATACAACGGTGCCATTTCGAGGTGATGGCATGAGCCCCTGCAATGTTTCCTCGTTTTTTGTCGTAACATATTTGGCAGGGTTAGAAGGGGGAGGATGTGGAATGGGGAGAGATGGACATACTTAAACAACGTGTCTAACTGTGAGGCTGCTAGTACCCGGGAGTGCTTAATGCGTTTATGATTGTCTCCGACGAGCGCGTGATCAGACTTCAAACACAGGACTCCACGCGCCTCGCGCCAGTCAGGAGGCGACAGGTGGAAGAGGGGGGGTTGGGGGAACTACGTGAGGTTTGTCGCTTCCCGTTCTGCGCCATTTGTCAAGCAAACTGCTCATCTCGGCGTTATGAGCACAAAAATAATAATAATAATAACAAAATAAAACCACTTATGTGTAATTACGACATTTGTAAACACGATTCAGTCACTTCGACGTGATGGGATGTAACGAGCAAGCAAAATTTGTAATGACCTGCTAAGTGGTTATGCCATGCCAAGCGAATGACAAAAACGTTTGAATTTCGGATTTAAGTCGCGTGATTATGCACAACGGCGAAGACTGCGTAGCGACTCGGTATTTCAGAATTTTTTTTTTTTCAGTTATGCATCCTCACCACTCAATGAAATGCTTTTGTTAACTCAATGATTTTTTTATAACTGCATGCGAATAAGTAAATACATTGGCTTTATACAGTTAAAGTATATACTGTTTTGGCAAGCCACAAATTCTCAAGGCAAACGAATCACTCTGCCCAAAAATACTAAATTGATTAATTTTTGCACATTGAAATAAACGCTTAACATGGTCAAATAGTTTTCTCAAGCAACAGAAAAAAATTTAATTTCGCAAACACATAGGGTTGTGTTTGTGTGAACATATAATTATTTGAAAATTTGTCAATTTTATTTTCCTTCGTGATCTCATTTGGGAATATCCAGAATTACACATTTCGGTTTCATAACGTAGCGACGTCCAAACTATACAAGGAATGCTAAGAAATGTCACATATTTGCCAACATAATTTAAAATCTCCCGCTTCAGTTTCCATAAACCACGTAACATACGCTGAATGATGATGATGATGATGATGATGATGATGATGATGATGATGATGATGATGATGATGATGATGATGATGATGATGATGATTAGAGACTCGGAAATGTCGCGGGTTGAACGACCAGCAAGCTGGACTCCAGAGTCCTGTGCACACTCTGTCGTCATTGGCTGCTGCTCCAGTGAGTGGCCAGTTGTATACGTGGCAGGGTAGCGCGGCAGTCTGTGAGTGTTTTCACACAGGTCTGCTATTGGTTTGCAGACTTCAAGGAAGAATTTATAAACTGTACTCTAACCGCGAAAGTAATTAAACTGTACAGGAGTTTGATATTGAACGTCGGCAAAAAAGAATTCGCAAAATGTCCGCGTATATAACAAATAAGGAGCTGAAAACTTGCCTATTATCTTGGACACAAGCTAGAGTTCAAACATCATATCACTTTCACAATTGGACCTTGATGTACTGGAGGACGTTGAGAAAATAATAAATAAGCAACTAACTGCAGACCTAATTATCGGGGACAAGAAAAATTCGCGTTTTGTTTTGGGTACAGCATAGAATTCATACATCTGTTAGTTAATGAAACTTCCACAACTGGTCGTTGTCTAATTTGACACCTCCTATAGGATGTTGAACCAATGATAAAGAAGCAACTAAATTCAAACCCAATTATTAGGGACAGTGGTTTTTCGCGAAAAGAATTTTGCCCCACTTTGTTTCAGAGCCTTGCGTACACATCTTCAATTCTGCTTCATGGTTATTGGCAGCGTGTATATGTGAAGAGCCGTGTATCATTTGACTGAGCCAATTGCAATAATGTTCCTGCAACAACACACGTCTGTAATTTGCCGGTAGAATCCCAAGGCTCGTGACATATAAAATATCCAATCACTGGCTACGAAGCAGAACTACAGGTGTGCACGTAAGGCACCAAAACAAGGTGGGGCAAAATTATTTTCGCAAAAAACCAGTGTCCCTACCAATTATGTTATATATCTGTGTAGCGAACAGTCAATTGACAACATTTGTCTGCTTGTGTACTCTGATATTCTTGGAGGCTAGTTTAGAGGTCAATGAACCAGCCTATTTGTATGGTCTTTAATAGATAATTCGATGATTGAATGTCAGAATAAAACTAGTACTCCAAATCGTATATAGTTATCAACTATTCACATACCAGGTCGATCTTGTTGATTGCACAATCTCGTCGAAACTAGCATACTAGGGTACTAATATTCAATCAATTTTTGACATTTCTTGTCCTTTATTATGTTCTCATTGTACAAGAAAGGTTCCTGTCTGTATTAGTATTAAAGAGGAACATCCGACACTATTTCAGAGCTATTTCAAATTTGTTTAACAACTTTTTTTTAATTCATGAATATGACTTACTGGAAATACTAATAATTGCAATATTGTTAATGAAATTTTTTATTAATGTAGCACGTAGAATTACAAAGAGTGTGTATTTTTTAAAATAAAGTTCAGCAGTTACAGAAACCAATTAGGTCTAGTTAAAAAATGCATATTATTTTTTTTACTGTAACTGTACACAGTGTGATGCTCTACGCCACATAATGGCCAAATGTACTGAAATGAAGATAAAACAGAAGTCATTCCAACACTTGTAATAAACCAAGAATGCGGCTGATGTTCCACCTCAAGACACCGGCCGCGCCCACGCGATTGGACAAGCCCGCGGCGAGGCGTGATTTGATTTATAGCGCCCCGCGCTGTCAATTACGTGGGAAAGGTTTGCTCTAGGGCAGAAAGCCATCACAAGTGTGATCCCAGCACCCTCTTCCACCACATTCGCTCCTGCCTAGTCTAGTCGCCCGTGTGATGCGTATAGTGTGGCCCCAAGGGGCAGGCTCTTCTAAAAATAACCTACCATCCCCGCAGGGGTCCACGCGTTTCTTAGCAGCTCCTCGGATGTGCCTTCTATAGCGTAGCCCCTCCCTCTCGCGCCAGTGCACGCTCCCGGCACAGAATACTTAGGAATACAGAAGTGAAATAGCGGGTAGGACGGCAAATTCAGTCACAAAAGCCAAGAAAAATGGCTTCGCTAACCAGCAACATGGCGGAAACGCCCACCGCCAATCAACATAAGGTGGCTGCGCTGCTAGCCGGTAGCAAGGCCAATAGAAAACACAGAAGCCAACCAGACACGGGGCTGGTATCAACAATCTTGGGCAGCCAATAAGCGGTGATGTTCGCCCGTATCAAACGAGCCGCCACGTTATTTCACGCCTGTGTTACTACTTAGCCTGTGTCCTGGGCAAGTGATTTTTTCTTCCCGCAATAAAGCAGTCAGTGCGGCTCCAAAATAGTCTTTATTTATGAGACAGCTACGTCAAAATAACCATCAATGGCCGGGTTACTCGTATAGTTTAAACATAACTAGATCCGTTAAGGGATAACGACAGAATTTTTTTCTAATCATACAAAAACCCACTGATCAGAATACACCATAAACATAAATGCATTGCAAACCTAATCACAACAAATAAAACAGTTGAAAATTAGAAACTGCAATAACTCGTTTATACCGTTATGTCAGTATTTCAATATTGATAACAAATATTTTCAAGAAGCTGCACTGCTAGAAAAATTTACTAAATTCTCGTTTAATTGAGGGTTATATTCATCTCTGAAGTGTTCCAGAGACGGCATTATATCGGTTTCACCTCAAGACTTCCGAATAACTAAGCTGCATCCATTATAATATTTTACAACCATCTCTCCTCTCGCTGATTGTATTGCGTAATCAATTGTACTGAGTGAGGGTTAGTCAACAAGTTAATGGACGTCACTATATGCGGATTGTGACCTGCGTCAGCGAGTTCTGTAAAGTTTACTTGTGACATACCAGACAGAAACAACAGACAGTGGTAAATCATTGGCACGGACGTACAAAATCCGCGTTATTTCCTACCAGCAAACTAGACTCCAAATGGCTGTAGGTCCGTTCGACGTCTCCCGTTGGCCTAAGTTGTGGTGGCCTTGCGCGGAGAACGCTTCTATCCAGTAATTAAAAATTTCACGATAGACTTACTGTAAAGTGGTGACAATCATAACTTTCACCACATAGTGATTTGCAACCGATGGAATCACATATTGTATCCTTGCATCCGCAGGATAGTTAAGTCTTGTCTGACAGCAAATAACAACACGAATTTTGCATGTCTCTTATCAAAATCGAACCCGGATGGCCTTGGTAGGGGCCATCGCGGCCGCCAAGTGTGAAATGTAACAGTGAACTATATCTGGCGTAGTGTAGTAAACGAGCGCGCTAAGTTTAAATTAATTGACTGTTAAAAATTTCCGTAAATTCACGGAAATATTTACAGAAAAGTACTGTAATTTTACGGAAGTGGCTTCCGTAATATTTTGTTTACGGAAATTTGTCCGTATTGCCAATTTACGGATGTTTGGCCGTAACTTTCCATAAATTCATGAAAATATGTTTTTACAATTTTAAAATGTATTTTACTGTGTTTCTTAAAAAAAGTATTAATAATCGCTATGAATTCTGGATGTCAAATACAAAAGTTTTCTCTTATAAAGTTGACATCTTACCACTGCATGGAACTCACCATTAGATAAATTGGCACTGTGGTTCAATGGTTAGAGTTTCTGCCTGGTAAGCATAAGGTCGTGGGTTCGAATCCCAGTAACTTATAAAAGTTTTTCAGGTTACAGAATAGTGCGTCAGAATGTCGATAATACATAGCTAATAAGAAAATGTAGTATTTCTAGAAAATAGAGTGCTATTAGATTTCAGAAAGTTAAATTCTTTTTGCAGAAAACGGATTGTCCGTTACTCTACGGAGGGTTCCGTTATCAAGAAAAACTGAGTGTCCGTTACTTTACGAAGATTTCTGGATAATTTTTTGCCAGTACTTTTCCGTAAATTCACGGAAATTTTTTCTAACAGTGTAGTTATGTTTCGTTTATGAAAATTTGATTAATAAAGTGTGTGTGAGATGAAGTTATCCACAATTCTTGTATATGATAGGTGGAATAGCGATAGTAAACTACAAAAAAGTAATGTATGTTTGTCTATGTTAGGGGTGCATTTTTATATGGGTAGTGGTTAACACATGGTAGTAATATAACCTCAACACTCCATATTTAGTATGTAAGGTAAGCCCCTTTTTATTGAATTTTGTATCTTGTAATAACACATAGAAATAATTTTTTGGAACGGACACTAATTCTGGGCTTCTTGTATGGTATAAATGATCGATAAAGTATAATTCTGGCCATAACTGAACGGTATCATTCTAAAATGGAAATATTCTCGCTCATAAGGATGCCAGTTATAAAAAGTATTCCTATGTGCTATTATATGACTCAAATTAATTATAAAAAAAAAACACCTTAACTTACATGCAAAATCTGAAGTGTTGAGGTTATGTTACTGCCATGAGCTAATCACACCACACATTTCAAATTCACCCATGAGACAAACGTATATTAATTTTAGTTGTTTCTAGTGCCTTTACACTTTTATTTCCACAAACTTGTTTATTGGTCAGACTTATGATAAACATTTATGCACAGCGAATCCTTGCAGCACAAAATTCGCCAAAAGTAGTTTTAATGAACGGCAGTGGTATATCTACACCACCATACATCGAAACAGATCTTAGTGCAACTGCACTACACCAGCTACCGGCCCACTAGTGCAGCTACACCAAGTTTGAATGAAACAACGAAGCTAATCATAAATGTAAACAAAATTATGTATTTTCTTCATATTCTTTAATAAAGAATTCTGATTGGCTGTAAACATCACGTGACAACCACGGTGAAGTACTAACTTGAGTATTTTTTCCACATTAATCTTTACGCGAGGCGTAGCTACGTATGGCCTAACTAAGTTGTTGTTGTTGTCATGGTGAAACACACATTCCTCATTACTCTTTACTTAAACTTATTCTTGGCTTAGTTGAGACCTAGTTACGAACGCGTTGGTGAAACAAGCCATAAGCGTAGTATTTCTTGACCACTTTTAAGATATACGACATGTTCTTATAGTTTTAGACTAAAATTGTTTGCATTATTTTATAAAATATTTATTTAAAGAAAAAAGGCTTTTTGTTTTGTCGTCTGTGGTAGAGGCAATTAAACGAAGTATAACTGTCTAAAGACACCAGAAGGCAAGTATCGTCGGGAAATTCCTCCCGTTCAGAATTTACTTAATTTCAATAGTAAGTTAGTATGATGTGGTAGAGAAAGTGCCTCGTTATTAACATCCCAGTGTATTCCGTGTCCTTCAAGTACCACGTTTGTGTTATGGAAGAATACTATATATTTAGAAGAATTTAAGTAACTTCCTACCAAACTTGTATCCTTGGAGTTAAATTGGGGAATTAATTTATCTCCTTTGCGGACTGTCTGCAGCTGACGCCGCCTCGACCACCAGTCGCCATCTTCTTTTGTTTTGACTTTCTTTGGTGGTCATATTCCTCGCTTTCATGGCCTCATCGACATAGTCTTGCAAGTCACGTCGTGGGCAGTTCCTTTTCTTCCGCTGAGGAATTATCGTCGTAGTAACCTATTCGGTGTCCTGTCTTCAGTCATCTTGTTCACATGATTAAGTGACATCAGCTGATTCTGTTGGACGTCGTAAAAATATTCCTTTCCATTTTCATCCTTCGTCGAATTACGTAATTTTTGTACCGTATCCATTTTATTATAAGTTGAAATTCGCCTTATGTAATCCATCTCAGTGGCCAGCGGTTTTTTTGCTAATATCTCAGGCTTCTGAACCGTACAAGACTACAATCTGGACTATATAGTCTCAAACATTATCTTCTTCGTTGTTATTCATCTCCAATGTTCCACCACATTGCCCTTCTATCAGCTCGTCCAATATTAATTAACGTCAGAAATGATTACTTCTTTGTTGATAAATTATGAAATATAAATATTACAAACAAAAAGTATTCTACTCGAATCTTATACTGCCGTATGGGAAACATTGAACATTTTCGGTGTAACACTTAATACCTGGAACAAAATTAAAAAATGGTTATAAAACAAAAAAATAATAATAATAAAACACGACCAAATTCGTAAAACAATATTTTTAAGGCAAACATTTCTTTTAGACGAAATATTCTTCTGCGCGTGTTAACTTTATTTCCTTGTATGTAACATAAGTTCACCTATTTGTCTATACAAAGTATATATGAATACATTAATATATTCTCTTGTCAGTATAGTTTTATAGTACGGCCCAGAATAAAATATACCGAAAGTATATGTGAATTAATTTCATTACACGGCTGTTATCAGTGAGACTTCCACTTTCTGTTTTGCCATTTCCATTTACTTGGAAGTTGACGACCTTGGTGGGAACACATGGGGCTATTAGGTGACGATGAGCCTACAGTGGTTAACCACTGTCTTCCACAGGTATGAGGGTGAAGAGACGTAGACTGTGTCGTTTTGCTGATGGCGCCTCTCAGCTGGCCATACCGGAGCCCGCAGCCGCCATGTGCGTGGGGAGAGATCACGCTGAACCAAGCGGGGGGACTTCAGCTAACAGACAGTTGGGACCACCATACCCTCCTTGGCCGAACTCTGAACTGCTCTTCCGACCACCTACCAAAATAGTAGCATAGGCTAGTGAGAGAGCCCAGGGCCACCCATCCCAGGATCTCGCCCACTGTTATGCCCCCCGACAGAGATCCTCAGCTAAGCCATCTCTTGGTTAGAGTCGAGACCTATCGAACCCCTAACGGACTCACTGGGCCTGCCCTCGGGCACTTTAGCAACCAAAACTTCGACCTGTCACTGAGGAGGCGTCCTCTCCAGGTCTGCCCAGCATATAAGCAACCACTACTACTACGAGTCCAACCCAGACCAGACATGGAGAGAACCTCACCGTGTGGGGGGGAGGGGGAGTGAAGGGACAAACACAAACCCCAGTTCTGAACCCAAGGAGGTCATTAAATGTCACCTTCTCGGCCGAAACCCTTGTCACGCCGGGCAGGAGCTCTAACAATTGATAAATACTATTGAATGAGACTTCAGTAAGATACTGTAAAATCAACAGCTCATCATAACACGATCTGTAGTCTGAAGAAACACACGCAGCACGTTCCACTAGCGACGCAGTGTTGCCAAGTTACGTTACACTTCATTCTGGGTAATAATTTAATTGATGTGGCCACCAAGAAGCACATCCCAGCCAGATGTGTTACTAACGATTCAATCCATAAAGCAAGTACTTCAAGTGATTTGCATGCACTGCTGCCTGTAAAATAAGAAGTCATCCAACAAATTTTAGGAACATAAAGATATAGTTTTAGAAAGGTACTTCATTCAACCTATAAATCTTATCGCCCAAGAAAATAACTGGCCTTATCAATCAAAATTGGTCTGTAAGAGCCAATTTCCTTCCGATTCACAAAACGTCGTGCAAAATAATATTTAAAATTTTGGTAACTGACCTTATTGTTTCACATGTACCCTACTTAGTTAAAAATTATTAACTTTTTGTTGTAGTGTTTTATAGGAGACTTATGTCTCAATTTAGTTAGATATGTGTAATTTTTTCCAACTAATTTTGTTGTGTCGTATTCTATTTGCAACTTCGGATTATTTTTTATTCGAGCTCTTGTGCTGAAAAAATTCAAGTATTAGTTCAGTATTACTTCAAAACAAAATTAAACTAGAGTACAATAGCCTGTACTGGAGCTGTTACAGAAATCCCTAAAGCAATGCTTCTGCAGCTGTTATGTGGCACTCACGACGGAAAATAAATGGTTTCTCGTAGTAGCAGTAATTTATCAGCAGTCACCAGAAGAGCAAATCGGTCAGGCATATCAGGATTTACGAGACTTCAGACTCTGTACGTCATGCTAAGCATGCAGAGAGACGTGCTGGCTTTGAGAAGCACCTACGCGAGGGAGATGGAATGTGAGCCTTCGCGTGTTAGCAAGTCCTCGAAGCTACTTGTGAGCCGAAGCATGGCCACCTGGATTTAACAACAGCTGTGGCGACTACAAACCAGCATTTTGAGAAATGAATTATTTGCTTCTGTCGCACACCGCTCTTCGGCCTGAGTAAGCAGCCACCTTTAGTTACAAAATTTCCGCATGTAATCTCTACAACTATGTTAACTGTCCTACTCTTAGTTTTACGTAGAACCAGCATGAGAAATTAAAGGAAAGCAGTTATTTTCAAATAAGTTACAAAAATTACTAAAATTATAAGTAATTAAATCTCATTAAAATAATAATCCATTCCTTTTAATTTTTAATTACACTTCTAACAACTAATTGTGGTTTTCATTAAAGTCAGATGTTAGCAAAGGTAGGACTTCCTCTGCGGAATATTCCATTACACTGTTACACACACGAATTATTATGTGTGTAATACTGACCTCTAAAAAGGGAACTTACTGAAATATTTTCAGAATATGTGTTTTGACCCAAATTGCACTTTTACATTACGAAGTTTCTATCCTTTTTATTATATATAATGAAAAATAAACTGAGGTAATATTCTCTTACGCGCAGGAAATAACTGGTAGGGTCTACGTAAAAAAATAAAGTTAACTTCCTAAATGAATGGAAAAATTTCCTGACGTGCAAGTAATGTATTATATCTCACAAAATAAGTACAATTCATTATCAATAATGTAAATTAAATTGGGATTCTTGTGCATCAAATTTTGTTGCATTATATTTTATGTTGTAGATCTTAACTGATGATATTAAAATTTACTGTGGGAGTTACGATCATAGCACTCCACCTTGCACCAGTGGTTTAGTATTTTTTTGACGGTTGTACCACTTATGATTTTAAACATTGATACTTCTGAACCGTGTGATAGTCTTGTGCGCTCTTACCATAGCGTCTCGTCAATAGGGTCTCGTTTCATTTTGATTTTTCCATTGAGATTTTGTTCACTAGATAAAACATATAGTTCTACGCATGCTGTAAGGTAATTTTCTTTTACGTGTTAATGTGATTTCGCTGTTGTGTATGTGACGATTAATATACAGCACAGTAATTTTATATTTGACTTACCATAACTGGGGGAACCTTTGGCCTTGTGTGGTGACTTGGGTCATTTAAAAATATATATGTACACTAGCTGCCCCGACAAACGTTGTTTTGTCACATAAATAACTTATTGTAAGTGTGTAAGGATGTGGTATATAAGTGGAAGAGGTCTAATAATAAAGAAATTAATAAATAATAATAACAGAGCAGTGACACCTGGTGGGGATAAACTGGTATCAGCTGGTGGGGATAACTGATCAATTATCACTTACACAGTTATCGACCGGGTTCTAAAATTATTAAATTAAAATATTTACTAAAAAATAGCACTTAGGAGTATAAAAATAGATAAAAACCTATTCGCAGACCTACCGAATGTACATACAAAATTTCATTGAAATCGGTTAAGCCGTTTCGGAGGAGTATGGAAACAAACACTATGACACGAGAATTTTATATATTAGAGATGAAGTTTCTGAAATACTATTCCAAACTATTGGAGGGAGGGTCCGATATACCACAAAAAGAAAAAATAGCATACATAGTTCTAAAAAGCCTAAGTCATTGCGTTATTAATGAAATAACACAATGTAATATCTGTTAGGCATTGTGAGCGCATTAGCATTGGTGAAATGTCATTACCTCAAAAACTCACAGTAAACGTTCGAAATGACATCCTCTTGCTTCGATATGCAGCGACTGATATCTTCCAAGACAGATGAATCGATCAGGGTAGAACAGTTCATTAAAATTTTTATATGTTTGGCAATCTCACGTAAATGACATTTCTTACGCAGAACAACTTCATAAACATGTCACGGAAACCTGTGGAACCATTCAACACTATATAATGTTGGTGTATTTGAAAGGGTGTAAAAGTCCATTATCCGACGTGTTCATGTGTGTGTTTGTGTGTGGAAGCAAGAAGATTTCATTTCTAAAATTTACCGCGACTTTCAGAGTTTATGGCAATTTCACACTGACAGTGTCTAACAGATGTGACATGTTTTATTCATTTATAACCCAATAACTAACGATTTTCCTACCTATGTTTTGTAGACTTATTTCATGTGTTGGTGTAAGGAACCCGCCCTTCAAGTTTGTAAAAAGTATTTCCGAAAAACCCGGTTAATTCCCACACATTGTTGTCCATAATAAATAAATGTACTTATGATAAATTCTAAATAGAGAACGTACACTGCAACCACGAACAGGTGAAGCTCACAGAACACTTTGTCACCTCAACTTTTTTCACATATGGAGGTCTTTGTGCAAAACGAGGGTGCTGCTATGCGGTCACCCCTTTCGCCTTTGCTCGAAGTTGGTCATGAAGATATTGGCCAGCAAAGAGACATAGATTCCACCCCTTACGGTCCACAACACTGGTTCCGATATGTAGATGATACATTCGTGGTTTGGTGACAAGGAGAGGAGAAGTTGAAGATGTTTTTATGACACTTCAACAACATACACTGCAACATTCAGCTATCCATGGCGATGGAAATGGACGGTCAACTACCCTTCCTAGATGTTTTAGTCTACAGGAAGCCTGATAATACCTTAGACCACAGAATCTGCAGAAAACCTACACACATTGACAGATACCTACAAGCAGATTCTAACTATCTTCCATGCCAGAAAAGGGCTATGCTCAATACATTTATTTTTAGAGCAAAAACATCTGTGATGACCTACACCTTGCAACGCCCCCTAGTGGTGCCTGAGGAAACCCCGGAGGAAACCTTTTCTCAGGACACCACCAAGGATGGCGAGCGAAAATCTGTCACCACCGTTCCCATTTAAGATGACGACAGACACCCTTAGGAAAGGCCTAAAATGTAGCAGGACTGATGGTTTTACAGTGGAGGACGAGAAAAGTCATCAAAATTGAGGGCAGCTTTAGTCACACTAAGATTTGCCAATGGAAAATTCTATTGAATGCTTGAATTCACACATTTATACATTTATTACGAAAATTATTACAACTTTTACTAACCGAGATACTAAT
>PNEQ01081041.1:0-18467 GCA_003012365.1 Medauroidea extradentata
ATTTTGGAAAATTTTGGAAAATTTTGAAAGTGACGTAATCCAATATGGCGACCGGAAACAAGATGGCGGGCGGAAACAAGATGGCGGGCGGGTGACGTCATCCAAGATGGCGGCGGTGACGTCATCCAAGATGGCGGCGGTGGCACCTCGGCACCTCACCCACAACCCACTGCTCCCGGAGGAACATAACCTATCTACTTAGGTCTTATATCAAAAATATGTACAAATTAGTTATATTACATAAAGTACCAAAATTATGATTATTACAAATGTCCAGTATCTTAAAAAATGCATCTAATGATTTTGTAAACATGTTAATTGACGAAGCAAGAGCTACTGCTGATATATACAAAAAAACAATACCAATGGTACCGCTTACTGATGAAAAAAAATAAAATTTAAGAGCCACACATTGCCGTAACTCTGAGAGTGCATAGGTAAGCATCGTGTAAGAGATCATTATCATTTAACAGGAAAATTTATAGGCGCAGCACACTATGATTGTAATTTAAATTATCAAAACCAAAGTTTCATCAACTGGATATTGAAAAATACAGTGACGACACAGTCGGGTACCACAGAATTCACTTCAAGCCAGATGGACTTCCTGAACAAATTGAAGCATGCAATGGAATCTAAATGTTTTTATGTCACAACACTGAAGAAGGTAGCTTAGTTCTACTTCCGGTGCCATGCAGTTTCATGAAGTGTACTGTATATCACCAGAGACCAGCACGAAGCGACCGATTATAACATGTAGCTTAATTTCGCAAGCTGATGAAGAAACTCTACGTGAAGTTTAGTCTATTCGGAAGATTGGTTACGGTCTCGAACAGTCCCGGTAGTGTTACCAGATTGTTAGAACATTGTACTGGTACTTATCACACCACCATATTGAACAGAGGGAAGCTGTTCTGGACCATGCCATGTTCGCCACTTACTTGTGAAGTCTACCTGGCAACATCAATTTTTATTTATATATATATATATATATATATATATATATATATATATATAAACATATAAATGTGTATATTTAGTCGCTATCTATTTCTGCTGTCCTGACGTTTACCATAGTTTCAAGAATGTTTGATGCCAAGATACTGTGTGCCATTCAATCATGCAAAAGTTCGCAACTACGAACAATATTTTGTGGGTTATGGCAGAGTTATCTAAAAACCGCTATTCAATTACGAGCAAGATGAAGGGTGTTACTTCGATTTAAGCGAAGAATTTCACTAAGAAGTTCTACCCTGCTACAACAGCACAAGGTGCGTAATTTACGATCTCCAGCCGAACAGCAAAATGCCTATATGCAGCGACAGTAATATTGAGCAAGTAGATGGACGAGTGGACCGATTTTGGATTACACTACACCGACTGAAGACGAATGTTAATGGAATGAACTTTGTGATGAAGTTCGACACTGTACACTAGCCTACGGAGACGGTGTCTTTTCCGTACATGCCGGAAGTGTGTCGTCTCTATTAACAGGGAAGTTGCTGCAGGAAGAGTACCTCAGAAAAAAATATGGACAGCAACGAAGCTAGTGAAATTTTTGGAAGAAATAGATGTAAATGCTATGAAGCTTTTAGTGACTTATTTCCACACTTTGTCATCTATTTGCTGGAATATTTAAATTTGTGACATTTTTACTGCAGCAAAACATTTAACTTGCAATAATATAATTCAGTAACTCTTCAACTACCGCGAAGTCAAGATGAACACATTCCACCCAGCTAACCACTACGTGACCACTGAGCATGGCTTGAGCAGGGTAACGTATTCCTACTGGTCTAACGGACTTTCACGGAAGAATGTGACCCCCTATTTCATACACTGATAATGCACGAAGCAAGATTCTAAGAGCCCAACCAACAGATAATTGACAGTCAATGTTACATATATTATTTATGTAGCGAAACAAAGCTACCGTCTTCACCGGAAGAAGTAACTGCATTCGCTGAAGATAACATGGAAAAGAAATCGCTCCACACTCCGGGCTGCAAGACAATGCCCCCACCTACTGTGCAGCTGTCTGCGGCATCGATTCTATAGTCTACGAAGTTAATTCCGCAAACAAGAAGAAGCTGCCTGATCTTGTGTGTGCTGCAACCAGTGATGAATCTACTATGCTCGTCTTTGTAATAGGGGCGAAAAAAACTTCAGTTGTTCTTAAAATGTGTATTAAAATTATGAACAAAATATTATCTGAATCTGCTGGTGCCTTTACACAGAAGTTGCCAAAGATTTCAAAAGGTAATAATATGTACACATTTTTTATTTCAGGAAAAAACCAGACTATGTGCACACTCGGGAAACAATATGAATGTATTGAAAAGTTGTAATTCTGATTGAATAAAAACACGTAAGTAAAATATTTCAATTCCCCTCATGTATCTTTACCAAAATAAAATCTGATGGTGAAAAGTATATTTGAATGTTGGTTTATGAAAAAATAACAACAATAAAAACCTTAACTTAATTCTGAATATAAGTGCTACTCAGTACAAAACAACAGAAAGTTATGTCCATGGATATTGGTTGCAATAAAAAATACTTTGTAGCTACGAATCAAAATCAGATTTTGAAAAACGAATACAATTCTTTAAACCAGAAGTTGAAAAAGCTTTATACATAAAAAAGTTAAAACAAAAAAAAGTACATAACACTGTTACATATATCTGACATTTAAGTATGGTTTAATTTTATTAATAAAATTAGCTTTGATGTATGTAAGCCAGATATAATATTTAATGTAACAGGTAAACAAAATAATTTTTGTAAGAACTTGCATATAAACGTTTTTCAGCGCCTCACAGGCAGTGGGCAAGATGGCGCCTGAAATGAATTTATGAATGTAGCCCAGACTTTCCGGGACCAGGAGGTATGTGTTTTCAAAGGGGGTGAATTCTATACACCGAATGGAATGTGTTCACCGGACCTCGGGGTTAAGAGCGGACATCGGAGCAAGACGTAGCTGCTAACCTTCCAAAATATCAAGAAGTTCTACTTTCTCTACTTCCGCTAAGTTGTAAAAATAACGTCACTCTGGAAATTATATATGAACGTTAACTGCTGAAGTCGGCCTTGTTCCTATGTCATCACTCGACCAGTTCGCTTCGTTCTTGTCAGTGCTCTGTAAACTTCGCTATCGTGTCAGCACTTTTCTACGTGAGGTATTGTGTCTGCTGTCAACTCTTCTCTAAGTGGACTGTTGTACAGGTAAGCGCATGTAGGCATATGACAAATTACTGCGTGTTTTTACATTTCAGGAATTTGAACCTTTTTTTTATCTAGAGCTGAAATAGATTTTTTTTAAATCGCGAGTAGAGATAACTTAATTTATAAATGTGTGTTATAGATTTATTTCCACAATAAATTTTAATAAATTCGTGCTGTATATTTCAGCCACAATCATTATGTGTGTACCCTAGGTAATGCACAAACATGCAGTTATTTCCTGTTGCTATGTTCTTATGTGTTTTTATTTATTTCCAAGACTCATTGAGCCAATGTCTTCATTCTTATAGTCAGTTTTGTTTGAAAAATATAATTGTCGCTTATGTAAAATCTAGACACTATTCAGCTTTGAGGTGAACGTTTGCTGTGTGAAGCCCACAAACTCTGTTCGTGACGAAAGAAGTCAAGTCATTGACGTATTTAAATACTTTGTAGAAAGTGAATCATCGGATGTCACCCATTCTTTGTTTGAAAGATAGGAGCAATTCTTCAATGTAAATAATGGAATTGTTTGAATGCAATCAAAAATATTTGTCCTATGTATCTCTGAGATTGTCGTGACATAAAAGGAATAATACGCCTTATCTCTCCATGAGTAAAATGTTCGTAGCGCAACGCCATATCTGTGCAGTAGTGCGAATATATCATAAAAGTTTCAGCACAGTCAGAACCATGACATATCAGGATAACTCAGCCATCAAAACCTTACAGACATTAGATTATGATTTGTGTCGCAACTGTAATATTGAAGAAGTTAATTTAATCAAATAACTCTACACCCAAAACATAAACTAAATAATTTTTTGTAATAATGCTTTTGTAGGGTTTTGCTTTAGGTAATAGTTAAAAGTTATGGTCTATGCTAGTTTTCCTGCATAGTTTATCTTGAAGCACCTTTTATAAAATTAAATGCAAATTGAATTACCAAAAACTAGGCTTCATTAGACTCGGTTCAAAACAGTCAACTTGTTACTACACATTCAACCAACAGCAAAAACTTTTCATAACAACTCTGTTGGGACATAACTACATAAACAATATTTGTTCACTTCAAATCCAGCACTGAGTATAAGTGAAAATTCTATATAGTATTCTGCTTTGTATAAGGTAAATTTGCCCAATAGCTATGCATTATTTACTTATTTAAAATTGACTTTAACTTACATAATAACTAATCGCATTGTTGAAGTGTAAATCCACTTTGGTACTCCCTCAGACAGAGCTACTTAAACACTTTAATTGTATCCAGTAACAATTGTGAATTCATTAATACTTAAGTTTTCCTGGATACTAGACTTACCTTCATTATTCTGTCACTTCACAGAGGCCTTTACAGACTTTGACTATTATTAATAGTGTAAGTTCTAAATTCTTAGGAAAGCTTTATAACTGAATCACGTTCACTGACTATATAAATGCTGCTTAGGTACAGTATGCACTGTACAGTTGTATAATGTAAATAGCAGTACAGCATTAAGTTGTAGGACTACAATACTTAAGAGTAATTATTATCTGCCAAATGATGTTCCAAATATACAGGATACCAATTAGATTTTGAATGAATGATGCAAACATAATGGCAATTTAAGAGTTGTATTAGTACATTAGTTATGTACTTGTCATATATTATTAAATGCACGAGTACATTATTTTGTTACCTCCGTTGTGGTTTTTATTTATTTCATGCACATGCATTGTAGTACATGGATTTATACCACTACTAGAATAATAAGTTCATAACTACACTTTTTACTCAGATGTACAATGTTCCTACGTATTAAAGCTTCTATGTATTATATTTACATCCCACATTTTCTCTGCTCGTATAGTAGATATTGCGAAGTGTTTATTTGTAACCTGTTGTAACTTCTGTAATTTTTAAAAACATTTTCTCTATGCAATAGTAGGTGCTAGTGTTTATTTGTAACCTCTGTAACTTTTGTATTTTTGTAAAATTATACTCCCGTACCATATTTTGTAACGTATATACAAACATGGCAAATTGTAAATCGACCTAGTTCTAAACTTTGTATATGTATAAAAGAATAAATAAAATTAAAAAATTGTGACCCAATACGAATTTTTCATGTTGATGTGCAGTAAAAACTGTTGTTTACTTAATTCGTGTTCTTAATAATTCACTGATAATTTAGTTTTAGTGAGATGGGTTCAAGAAGAAACACAAGACCAGATGTCATCTGTACAAAAAAAATCATCAGGTGTTTTTGAATGCAGCCAGGAACCATCTGAAGTTAGTTATTAAATTCAGCAAGGTTCTAATAATGTAACCAACCAAAGAAGTTAGTTAAAACTGAAAAAAAAAAAAAAAACGAAGTAGTCTCTCTAACAAGTGCACTTTCCTAACATCACAGCTGGTGCTGCTTTATTTGATATGCTGTACATTGCTATCTGGTTTTTATGTTTTTGTATGCTAGCAACAGTTACTTGCCTTCATTCGTTTACTCAGTAATTTCATATACTGTTTCACTATAATTAGATATTTACTTGCTACTATCTGAAATGACATTTAATAGCTGTCAAAAAAGTACACACAGTCGTGGGCTACACTACAGTATACAAAAGGTCTGAACAATCAAATCATGAAAATAGGTCATTATATAAAGACACGTTAGCATGGGTACTGCCAAATTTCAGTCTGAGGAGTTCAAACACAATCCAAGGATAATCTTCAAGTTTTCAATAAATCACGAGATACTTCCTAATGGTTTGGAGGCTTTTAAACATAACCTGATTGCAGAGCAAATTTAGTCACGGGACTAAGCAAGACTTTGTAGCCTTAATATACAGTGAAGTCTCGCTAATCCGAACTAATTGGGACCAATGCCTGTTCGGATTACCAAATTTGCAGATTAGCAGGATTTATTTAATGCAGTAGCAAGCCGAGAATTAGTTGTTTACAGTAACTTACTGACTAGACTGGATATGGCTGCGCATGCCACCGAGTGATAGTGATTTATGACTAGTCTCGCTTAGAATGGATTGGTGAGTTATGCGCATGCACACCTTTTGTCTTTTAGTTCATTTGACAGCTGGCTTTTTTGCAGAAGGCTTGCAAACAACTTGCGTGCCAAGCATGTTAACATGATTTTTAATAGTGTTTTTAATGGTTTCGAAACGGCTACCAAACGGGAGCATACTACATGTACTCCAAGATATAATAGAAATTTTTAAGCCTTTAGACAAAGGCAAAAGTGCAACAAAACAATTCTAACAATAGAACAAAGACATTTTGTGGTTCCTACATTAATATCCTGTTACACATGACCATTATTGAATCATGACACTGTATTGCTTGGTGCAGGATAGAGGAGATACTTCAGATATCTGTAAGGGGGCGAAACAAGTGCCCAGTTAACTAGCAGCATGCGGTGCCGAAAGACCTTTCCACCAGAAGGCAGCAGTGTAATTATACAACATCCAGCTAATGATATTCTTGTAAGGTATAAGTTACCTACGATGACATTAACATTGTAGGGACATTATTCATATTTAACACGTAAATGGCATTAAAGAAGTGTGAAAATAGTACACATTCAATATGTACATAACGTTAAGGCATTTATTCTGGAAGAGAGCACCACAATCAAGCAGGGCGGCAGTTTATAATTAATAACGAAGGCCACTATACCTCACATCGTCAATGTGTAACCAGAAACGTTCAATCAGCCTCTGGTTATGCTTGTACGGTGAATACAACACACCATGAAGACTGGTAAAATACTGTGAATACAAAACACCTTGGAGTGAACTTAATCTAATTTAAATTGACCCTTAATATCATAGTAATTTACAAACCTCTCAGCTCCATGTTACTAGTATTTTGATACTGACTTTTTCTTATTATCTTATCACTGCTATATTTACATAATTATCGTACAACTTGCGAAGGACGAGACCTCTGTACAGGCGGAGAGTGTCTTTGTCTCCACCTGCCAATTACGTCCACTGAGCATCTTAAAAAAACATGTCCTGTAAACATCGTGTTTTAAGATGTTTCAAATTATTGGGCCAGGAAAGCTTTAAATCGAAAGTTAGGCAAATGGAACTTCATATTGTCTGCGACAGGTAACACGTTTCCATACAACGATGTCAGAAGAGGGAAATAATACAATTTTTTGGCAAAAGTGCACAACCTGCATTATCGCTGCAGAGAAGTTAAAACCCAACTGTGTGCCCAATCGGCAAGGACGTGGACAGCCAGCTGGATCTGACGATCCGCAGCACACAGGGTGGATAAACATCAATGCACAGAGTGTCACACCTTGATGGTTCAACGCAAACCATACGTATTGTTGTAATGTCTTGCATTAGGTGCCAACCTTTTCGAGATACCCCCTGAGAGCAGGCGAAGTAATAAACCATGTCTTGTACGGTATTGTTCTCGTACTTCTTATGAATTGCCAAATACGTCAGTGTTGATGGACTACCAATACATTTCTAAAGAACAGTTTTGCAACCTTTAAGTGTCCTATTTCGTGTTACACATCGCACAGTCTGTACGTCTGTGCCCATTACACAAACCAAATGATACGATAGTTGGTATCATGCCACATTTTGGCGGCACCCGATTCGTATGTGCAGCTACGCTAAACAGCATAGAGTAATGTCAATACTGTGTAAATGTGAATTGTTGTGTACACCACATTCGCGATGGTGGACCTTCGCCTTTAACAACATGTTTCTAACCTATGATACCCAACTTTGTTATTGGCACCCTATCGATATACGTGAAAGCATGCTGCTTGAATGCAAAATAATACAGTAATAATGTGTAAATAATGTTTTGAAATTAAGATTTCATTCTCTTACGTGTAAGAAGGAAGACAAACCTGAGATATTTTATTGCTTCCACAATTTGCTATACTGCAGCGACTAAAGGTGAGTATGAAGCTAACTTGCAGCATTTTAAAGAAAATTAAAGACCTCTTTTTACAGAATATTTCATTTCTAATTGGGTCAGTTGTAAGAAAAAATGGTCTCATGCATTTAGAAATATCTTAAATCTAGGCTACACTACAAATGGAACGCCATAGTCAAAGTCGAAACTTAACATAAAATCTAGATGTCTTTTTTATGAATCTGTGATGTGTTTGCTGTAATGAAAACACAGAATAGATACATGACGACCAGGGGAACTTCATTGTTGATTTGATATATTTGTACATACGAAGCCACCAAAATTATTTTCCAGCAGTTGGAGCTTGCACAAGATGCGATCCTTTATGACGATGGTTCCAAAATGCAAAATCGGTTGAGTTATACAATGAAGCTAAGACTGTCAATTGCATGTTTTAATTTTACAGTCACTTACACTGCCATGTTGACACATATAAGCTATACCAGCAGAAAACATGAAACTTTTTACAGAAAACA
This sequence comes from Medauroidea extradentata, assembly GCA_003012365.1. NCBI lineage: Eukaryota > Metazoa > Arthropoda > Insecta > Phasmatodea > Phasmatidae > Medauroidea > Medauroidea extradentata. The sequence goes on from PNEQ01081041.1 coordinate 8,638, forward strand.
TGGTGGACGGTAGGTGGAAAAAAAGACAGTTAACCCTTAAACAGGAACATCGGTCCGTGAGACCGACATGGTTAGTAATACCAGCGTTAGGGGCGCTGTTGATGTTTGGATGGGTCTGCGCATCACTGACATCATTCAGGAGTTGAACTCCAAGGTATGAACAATGGCGACTGTCACATATGCATTATCTCTTGGTAAGAAGCATTCACAATATCCATGTCGGTCTGACAGACCGAAGTTCAGTATTAGAGCAAGCAATTTGTACTGGTCTCTCAGATCTATGTTCCGTAATAGAGAAAGCAATTTATACTGGTCTCTCAGACTGGTGGTCTAAATCTGACATAATTTATAACAGTTTTTATCATTTGATAATCACTTCCCTAAAGGCAATCTGGGTTCCATTCTCAGATTTTTCCATGTAATGTTATTACCTGGACAATACAGCAGAATCCTTAGAATCTTCTGTTTCACTCAACATTCATTTCAGGCGCTGCTCCATGTACACCTCATATCACCTCTTATTGGCTACTCAAACTTTCCCACTTACCTCACATTATTTTGTATTTGTAACTGTAAATAATTTTCTGTGAGGCCTCCCTGATGTCAAATATTATTGCAGTTCAAAATGAAACCAAGAAGCATCACGTGCTGCTCAAGAAAGCTTGTAGTGCTGGCAATGTCTCAGAACCTTCTAAATGAATCGAATTCCGATTTTGACTCGGAGGATTCTTATGTCCCAGATAACAGAAATATTATCTCAGATCCCTGCAATGTGACAGATTCTGAGGATTCCAGTGCTGACGAACAGAAACTCCTGGGAGAGCTGGTTCCCTTGCGACCTTCACAACATCCTACCAGTATCTCAAAAGATAAGAATAGTGATTAAACTGATACATCACCATCTGTGGATGACATTCTTCTACCCCAACAACATTCATCTCGTCAAAATCTTAGCCGCGAGTTACGGTCGTCTCACACATTTTCGGATTCTCTCACTAGTCACAACAGTGTTGCTAGTGAACATGACTGACGATGAAACATCTACACCTGATGATGTTCATCACGTTAAAAAAAATTGCTTTTCTTAGTCGTCGGTACCTCAGCGGCCTGTTGCACAAACAGCCGCATGTAATGTTGTAAGCGTAAGACTTTCCAAATTACAGGGACCTGCTCATGCACTTGGTAAAAATCGTACTCCAGAAGTCTGGCGTCTACTATTTACTGATGACATCTCGGACACAATAGTGAAACACACAAATAAGAAATTGAAAAAAAATGTGTTCAAGATTGAGAATCCTGATAGTGTAGCATATAAAGACACAAACGAAATAAATGCTGTAGTTGAAATTACTGTCTTGTGCTGCATCTTCAAATCATCGCGAGAGTCTGTGAGTTCGCTGTTTTCTACATCTGTCACAGGGAGGCCTATATTTCGGGCCATAAAGACGGAAAAACGATACACTGTATTACTTAGAGCTCTGAGATTCGATTGCTCAGACACTAGGAAAGAAAGGGAAAGACGGACCAAGCTACTGCTATTTCTTACATTTTCAATAGGTCCATTTCAAATTGCCAGAATGTCTATTTACCAGGAGCACATGTGACTGTTGATGAGACTTGTGCTTTTTAGAGGGCAAGTTGGTTTTACGGTGTATATGCCAAATAAGCCATCCAAACATGGACTGAAAGTTATGGTTCCACACTTTCTGAGAGAGAGAGAGAGAGAGAGAGAGAGAAAATTGAGCATTCCTACACAGTCTGTTGTTCGACTTGCCAAATGCCTGTATGGTACGAAATGTAATATAACTTGTGATAACTATTTTGTTTCATTGGAATTTGCTCAAGAGTTATTGAAGAACAAGTTGACATTGGTAGGAACAATGAAGCGAAACAAGCCCCAAATCCCACCAGAATATCAACCCAACAAGGCTAAAGAGGTTGGTTCTTGCCTTTATGGCTTCAAGAAAGTTTTTACTCTGACTTCATATGTACCAAAAAAAATCTGTAATCCTCCTGTCTTCAATGCTCCACAACAAGTTCACATACATTTCCAATGACAAGCCAGAAGTATTATCCTTTTACAACCCCACAAAAAGTGTAACAGATACATTGGATCAAAAGTGCAGTGTATTCCGCTAATTGTAAAACCAGGCGATGGCCGTTAGCTATTTATCATTTAGTGGCCACGGCAAGTTCAATCCCTCAAACACTCTATGAACTTTATGTAGACACGAAAACACTGACGAGATTTGATTTCTTGAAGAGCGTAGCATTGTCATTGGTTCAAGAGTCTGTGAAAACAAGACCGGAAATTCCTAATCTTCAAGATCTCAGAAGAATAGCTTCAGAAGTTGTGAAATCAAATCACCCATTACAGAAATGCAAGTAGCGAGACATCGGAAGTGATCGTCAATTCAGCCTGAAGGAAGCCATGAAATGAATAGTTATTTAGTTACAACTGACAGACAGGAGAAAAGAAAGACATGTAGATTCTGTCCATACCAAAAAGAAAGGAAAACTGCATACAAATGCATAAAATGTGAAGAACCAACATGCTTGGAGTGCTCAAAAAAAGTGTGACCAGTGCGCAATAAAATGAAACTCTCAAAAAGGAGTGACCAAAAAATTTTGTTTGTGGTAACTTTTCAGTTTCCTGTATTTTAAATGTTTCTAGTTGTAAGCATTTTTCGGCAGCCTGTGTTGAAATGAAGGTTTGCAAAACTTGAATAATAATTCAAGGACACAGTGGTTCGTAAGTCTTCACAAGTGTATGTATCACAGTAGACTAAATATTTTCAGTATGTTATTTACTGGCATTGTTTTAACAATAATGTTTAAATATAAAGCCTAAATTGTTTTAAATGTAACGACAAATTATTTACGTGAAAATTGAGTAAGAAAAATTGCTTCAGCACTGTTTTAAGTATACCGCGATCTGTAAGACCGATGTTCCTAAAAGTGAAAAAAAGCTGGGATCACAATAACCAGACGAAACCGACACGACAACATGAACACGACCAAATTCGAGCTTTGTTATTGTAGAAGCTCATGTCGTATTCATTTAGAATATGTGTATGGCCCTGCCAATAATAGGAAAAATGGCACCATTGAATGTGATACAGAATTGGAAGATATTACTCCACATACTTGGGTTAGGATTGAGTTTTGCCATAATTATCTAGAATCTGTGCCTATCCAAAATAAAATTTATATTTTTTTTCGCATTCTGCGCATCGAGTTACAACTGTACCAAATTTCATTCAGATATCTGAAATAGTTTAGAAGTTACAAAATTTTAAAATTTTTCCAAGGGGTCCAATTTTAAATTCCTATAAATTGGGGCCCAAGGCGCATGACGAGCCTGTCCAAGGAGCGTCGCATTCACCTGACGTGTTTGCGATGTAGGTCCGCGAGCTACCGGTGCTGGAAGACACCGCTTTGATCAGCGAGGATATAGCCCGCCAGTAGTCGGGCCCGTTTTACTAAGAGGAGAGAGTGCCCCTATTCTCCTTCTTCAAGGAGAATGGACAGAGAATGCTAACACTGAGGTGCACTCTACTACAGGGACGTAGGCATCAAAAGGGATGATTCGTTCTCAGTATGTTGTATGATATGTAAGATATGTAAGATAAACCTGCCTCTTCTGGACGAGGTGCCCGACATACTTCGCCACCTTGTCACTGGAGATTCGGATGAATGTGTGGATTACAGGCTGTTCATAAGGAACTACAATTCCGTTCTATGTTTCACCATCCATCTGTGCGGATGGCATTGTTAGTTCTACTGCCAAATCTGTCTCTACTTTCAGCTATCAAAGCCAAGTACATAATCTAACTTCGTGCACTACTCGGCCCGTTGAGGGTAACCAACATCGGTACAATAAATTATATTTTATCGATGTCGATAAGGCTACTGCTGCTCGAGCCCATGCCTATTGTGGAGCAGCTGGAAGCCCTTCTGGCCGAAATAAATCCTTTCTCTCAGATGTACAATACAATGAGGGAGGTAGGTCGTGCAGATAGAGAAAGCAGAGACGGATCATTTGGCCCGCGACACCATGTAATGTCGATGAAGGCCGGCATTGGGAAGGATCCCAACACATGTAACTTGCCTGAAGCCACAAACGAGGTTGCTGCCATGTTCGTGGGCGATGACCCACCACTCAAGAACGACATTAGGATCTACCAGAGAGATCGTCCTGTCCAGAACGTAAATCAGCTGAATGCATATGTCGATGCCATGAAATACCCTACACTTCTCCCGCATGGCGAACCTGGCTACACCAGTGGTATGGGCCACCACTTAGTCGTGAGCGCATTACACATGTAACGAATTCTACGCCTACAGCATGATGGTGAGGCGTGAATTCTCTATTCTTCACCATTCTGGAAAGCTCTTCCAGAAATTCTTGGTCGATTGCTATTGCAAGGTCGAGTTGCTAAGAATTTGGTACATCAGACGAAATCAAGGCAAGATACGTGTCAAGGCATATCAGGAGCTCTTGGAGCATGTTCCCCAGGCTGGAGACGATGCCGATACCAGGGTCGGCAAGACGGTCATCCTTCCCTCTTCTTTCTATGCGTCAGCCAGGCAGCTGCACCATTCTTACCACGATGCCATTGCCATCATGAGGCAATTCGGCAGGCCGGAACAGTTCGTCACATTCACGTCCAACCCAAGGTGGCCGGAGATTGTGCTAATCCTGCAAGGCAATCCACAAATCTGTCACAGCCTGGACTTGGAGTGCCATGTCTTCAAGGTCAAGCTCGAGGCCCTACTTATTCAAGTATGTGTACAAGGGGCACGAATCTGCTGTCGTGGAGATGGTCATGGACGAGGTGACTTCCTTTCTCGACTGTCGGTATGTCAGTTCTTCGGAGGCTGTCTAGAGACATCTTTCCTTCAAAATATCTGACAAGAACACTGTCGTGGTAAGGGTGGGGTTGCACCTCCCCGACATGCAGCCAATCTTCACAACTGACAACAATGTCACTGTTGTGGTGCAGCAGGCCTCAGACAGGCACATACACTTGACTGCATATTTCCATTTCAATCTACAGTACAAGCTGTACCATTATTCAGAACCGGGGAATGCTGTTCCAAACCTTGCCCCCTCACCATAACTTATGTTGATTTCCCCAAGCATTTCGCTTGGATGGACAGAGGATGTGAAAGCCCAGGGAGAAGGGCAGATTCAACACCATATCGAAGGTGCTTCAACCAAAGCCCCAGAGAAATGAGCTCATGTCCCTCAGGATTTTACTGCACAATATCAAGGGGGTTACCTCTTTCGAGGACGTTCGCACGGTTGCCAATGTGCTGTACCCGACATACAAGGATGCTAGTCAGCAGATGATTCTGCTCGATCGTGACAATATTTACGAGGTGATGCTCTTCCATGCTGCCTCATACTGTGTTCCTTCCTGTCTCATAGTCTTCCTTGCACACATTCACTTCCACTGTAATCTTCCTGATTCTTTGCATTTGTACTAGTGCTTACAACCTCACCTTTTGGACGATACAACCGATGATTTGGTCGCCAAAGAACACAGAGCTCTTATTCATAAATCTTCACATTTGTCTTGCTTCGATATGACTCTGGCTGATACCGGCTCCCTACTCCCGACCAAAGTCAGGTGCACGACCTGCCACAGTTCGATGGCGGAGTAACGTACCAAAGCAGATTGTGTATCATCTCCTTTCAATCCTGACCAGTGCTTGGTCTTTGACAGAGTCATGACATCTGTCGCTCAGTCCGATGGCTTTGAGGAGCCTCGGTGCAGGGCATTCTTCTTGGTTGGCCCTGAAGGGTCGGGAAGGACCTTTTTGTGTAACTGTTTTATTCATAGCCTTCATGCTGAGGACAATAATGTGTCCGGTCGCTTGTACTGGCATTGCTTCCATTCTCCTTTCTGGTGGGAACACTGCACACTCCGTTTTCAAACTTTCTGTGCCAATTTTAAAAGATTCTACTTGCAATATTGCTCATCAATCTAAAGAGGCTGAGTTTCTGCTTCTTCCTGCAGTTTCATCATATGCGATGAGGCGCCCAAAGATGCCCTTCATCAGGTCAAAGCGATGTTGAAAGGCATCACTGATAACGACCGCATCAAGTTCGGTGGCAAGGTGTTGCTTTTCGGTGGAGACTTCAGGCAGGTCCTACCTGTTGTGCAGCACAGAGGAAGAGCCGATCAGGTCAAAGCCTGCATTAAAAATTCTCCCCTTTGGCCATCCTTCAGACAATTGCATATGCGAGTCAATATGCGGGCCGATCAGGGAGAGGACGAATTTCAAGGCTTCCTAATGAAGATAACAAATGTGACAAAAAGAAAAGTAGAAAATCTCTGTTCGAGGAAGAAATGACAGAGTTCACTGACAATGTTAGTTAAATGGAGGTTCCTTACGCAGACTCGAAGATGATGATGAATTTGTTCATGATCTGAGAGAAGAGATATATTTTTAAGGCATTAAATGTAGTCCTGTCATTGGAGACAACGGCCAGCGGCAGTCGGGAAGGTACAGTTTACACAGAAAACAATGGAACTCAGGTCAGTCTCGCCTAATGAATATAATTTTTGTGTGGAGGACATGCTCAAAATTGTTCTATTTTTAAAGTGGCTTAATGAGATGGTAATTTTTTTTTGTGTTTGCTCTTCCAAACAACAAAATGTGAGGTTATGTTTGGGACAGGCCTAGGCCTATAATATAATTGTTGAACAAATTGTGAACATGGCTAATCAGTAGTTAACAGATTTGTTTCGGAGTATGTTTGCAGCCTACAACAGAACATTAGAAGATTTTAGTACAGGGTGGAAAAGTGATTTGGAAAAAAGTAAACAAGTTATATAGAGGTAATCCTGAAGTTAAAGAGTAGAGGTGAGTCAAGAAATTTTAGAATGTGAAACAGAAAAAGTACAAATAGGCTTAAGGGTAGAGAAAGTAAATCCAGTGCAAAAAGGTAAACTTGTGGTAGAAGAAATCAATGTTGAAATTAAAGGTTTAGTAAACAGTGAAGGTATTAGTGGTGATGTTTGCAGTAGAGAAGATTTCAGTAAACAGTAAAGATATTAGTGATGATGTTGGTTAAGGATTTAAAGAGACTGAGATTGCAGCAAATTTGGCAAGTGGGACTGAAGTTGACGAGGGTGAAGCCAGGCCTAATAAATGTAGCAAAGTTGGTAACAGTGGGTTGAGGCTGCAAAGAGCAGAGATGGACAGAGCCTTTCAATGGGCAGGGGCAGCAGATCAAGATGTTGTAGGAAGGGTGAAGAATGTTGAACAGTGGGGGGTGTAAGTGAGGCACCAAGGTAAGGTAAAGTTTAAGAATCAAGATGAACTGGAGGGTGGTGCAGAGAGCTGTTGGGAATGTATGGCACAAAGGACAGTGCTATACAAGGAAGTGAGAGAGCTGGGAAGTGTTGAGAAGTAGGGGGTGCAGGATTGGTTGAGAGGGAAGGTAAAACTAAAAAAATTTTTCAACACTGGGAAGTAGAAATGAAAATACAGAGGTTTTTCCAAGTGGAGTGTGTTGGTGGGACATGCCTGAGGTGCAGAGTGACATTGGTGTTGAAGAAAGTGCTTGCTGGGTAGAAGGAATATTTGTCTTAATTTTTTTTTTGTAGTGGAGGAATTGAAATGATTAATTTTGTACTGTCATTTTAAATCAAGATTGTTTTGTTTAGGTTATGTTAAAGTAAGTCTGTAGAGTATAATTCTGTTATTTAGTTACGAGAGATCTTCAAGTTGTTTGTAAACAGTAGTCGCATGGAACGAAAAATTTAGTAAGTTTAGGCAGCACGGCAATGGTTAAAATAATTTGTACTAGTTAAGGGTAATTCTAATTTTTTTATCAATCAGTATTTGTTAGTAGTTATTAAAGCCTTACATTGGATAAAACCATCAGTTAGTTGTGTCGCTTGACATTTTCTTTTTGTTTGTGTTATTCTAGTGTTTGTTCTGATCGTAACTGCAGTTGTTTTTGTTGTGAAGCCTTAATAATAATTTTGTGCGTTAACTTTTTTATTATGAATAACTGTTAGGAGACTGCACCATGCTCGTCATAAATTGAGATTATTAATAGGTCTTCTTTATGAAAATTAACACAACTAGCATCGGAAATTTATATAATGAATTCTTTAAGTGTATTGATGAGTTATGGAAGAGTAGAATTGTTGCTATGTACCAATTATGTAATAGTGAAATTTTGTTCTATTTTCTCAAATTGAGGCGGTCTACGGAAAAGAGGCACATAAGCCTATGTGCCCTTTTTCCGCAGATTGGTTTTTTTGGACGGCCATGTTGTCGTCTACATTCCCTGAAAATTGCATAGAGATATTCCACAAACTGAGGTTGGTACACACATTTTTGTATCTTGATGATGGTGCACCTATTTTAATGTTGGTGTGTAATATTAGATTGTTTTTCACGTTTAATTGAATATGAGTTCCAGTGGTACTGATATCGAAGTTGGAAGTGAACACACTGTAAGAAAACAAAGAATTTATAGAAAACAAAGGAGCAAAAACGGGAAACTGCTAAAAAACAACGTTTGAGAGGTGAAGGTTATGTTTCATATAGTGGAAAACCGATGAAAGGTAAAATATTTTCATTGGTTTCACAGTGTTGTATTAGAAAATGTTGTGATAAAATGTCTTTTAACGAACAAATAGACATGTTTATGTCATTTTATGATGGGAGAGAGAAGAGTGAACAAGATTCTTTTCTAGCTCAGGGCATGGAAAAAGTAGCACCAAAAAGAGCTAGAAAACTTGTTGAACCAAAGAAGTCTCGAGAACATGTATGGACTTACAGCACTGTCAGAAATGGTAAAAGATTACCGGTCTGTCTGGGAATTTATTCTCGAATTGTTTCAAGTGTCAATAAAAAGAATAAGAGTTATTCAGAAGAAGATTCTTGACAACTGTAGCTTTGTAGAAACAAGGGGATCGCATGTAAATAGACCACACAAGTTACATGTCAATGTTATTGTTTTAATGGGGGAACACCTTTCTAGTATTCCACACGATGAATCTCACTACAGTGCTCATAAAACAAACCTGAAATACTTCGAGAATACCAACATAACCATTAACGATTTGTATACAATGTTTCTTGAGTATTACAATGAACGTACCTACTGGAACCAAATTAAAAATGAGCTATAAGACATACTATGAATATTTCAAAACTAAATTTAGTTTTGGTTTTCGAAAACCTAAAACTGATGTGTGTGACTTGTGTGTGGAATGTAGTGAAAAGTTAAAAGTGAATCCAACAGACCCTTGCCATACATCATTCATGGTGCACAGACGTAAGTTTACTAGAAGAAAGAAAATGAGGGACGAATATATAGAGAGAGCAAGAAGAGATGAAACATTCTTAGTGCTAGAATTTGATTATGCACAGAACTATGCTATTCCTAAACTAAATGTGAACACTCAGTTTTACAAACGCCTTTTATGGCTGTATTGTTTTAATGTGCATGTGTTTAATGACAACAGTTCATATTGTTACTGTTTCATGGAAAGTGATGGCAAGAAGAATGCCAATTCCGTTCTGTCATTTCTATATGATTGCCTAATGAAGAAAATGCAAGTTTTTCGAAATGTCAAGACCATTGTTTTACTTTCAGATGCTGCTGGGGGGCAAAACAAAAACATAACAGTAATAAAATTTGCATCATGGTTTGCTAAAGCATTTCATGTACATATTATTCAACTATTCCCTGTCAGGGGTCACTCATTTTGTCAATGTGACAGAAACTTTGGTTTAATCAGGAAGAAAATAAACAAGAAAGAAGTAATAGGGACTGCTAAACCTTACTTAAGTGC
>PNEQ01081042.1:0-12643 GCA_003012365.1 Medauroidea extradentata
AAGTTTTCATCAGGTCAAATATGATTATACATTACATTTTCTTTGTCATTGAAATAAATTACATTTTTACTACCAACACTATTTCGATTACATTATTGTGAGTTTCAGCTGTGGTATTGTGGAAGACTTGGTGCCTACATTCAAATAAAGTAATGATTATGTACAAGAACACGTATATACATATATATATATATATATACATAAATAAGCAAAATAATCAATTACACCACTGAAACGAAGTGGTGCATAAATCAGTTTTCCCCAGCAATGTCAATACCCTTAATCGAAACTAACAATACCAAGGATTAATCCGGACTACGAATTTCGACTTGTCTCCTTCTGTAGCGGTACCAAATGTGTTAGGACACGGTTTCAGTCGCCATATTGAATTTTATTACTTTTCGCTTTTTTGGAATTCTAAGAAGAAAAATGTTTTAAATGTGTGGTTATACCTCAAATTCTATTTGCACTTCGCTACAGTGCAGACCATGAGACTTAGCTGTTAACTTATAATTACGGCTTAATGTGTGAGGCAAATTATTTTATATTCATAATATTATATTGCGACCCAGGCTATAAATTACTAGCTCTGCTGCTATGCTTGTATTGTAGCACAAAGTAGATAGAACTTGCGGTATAGTCACCGATTTAACAATTTTCTTCTCAGAATTCCAAAAAAGCGAAAAATTCAATATGGTGACTGAAATCGAGCCTTAAGAGCCCTATAAAGCAGGCGCTAGATGCAGCGTTTTTGGTATATGCTGTTCAGAATAAACTGAGCACTGCTTACAACTTTATCTGAGCCAATACTTTCAATTTTTACTATTTTAATAACTCTCAAAACTTTACTTTTATAGCCCCAATAAATAAATTCTTTTTTTTTATTATTATAAATGTTTGGCATTGCTCACTTTAAAACGAACCCCCCAATAGGGATGCAGACAGGCGAAAAGAACTCGTGCGTCAACAACCGCACTGCCATTATGCGCGGGACGCGAAAACTGCGCGCAATGTTTTGGTCGTTGGCTTTTTTCAGTGGGACGTTAAGAGGACGTGGTACATAATTCCACGCTTAAAGCATTAATATGTAACTGTAGGTTTCTTGAAGCCAATTTGAGAAAGTTAAACAATAGCAATCGTAGGCCACGGTCGTAGAAGAACAGGTCTGGACACTCGCCTATCTACCAATGTATTTTGCTTGGCCCCCTTGTTGTTTGACTGTAGTTCAAGTTACCGAGAATGTTGTACTTTTTGGCGCTGTAATCCGGGCGGTCGAACTCAAACTCCGTCCACTTTTTTCCGTTGTTAAAATTAAAAAGTAAATAAAGACTTCTGGAGCCATGATTTTAAATTTTGAGCGAAGGAAGTATTTCATATATTGATAAAAATATGTTTTGATAAATTGTTTATCTTAGTGGGAGGGAAGTGGGCTGAGTTTGAGCCGACCGCCCTAACTGCAACGCCAAAAACGTATATCATTATCGGTAACTAGGTGAACTGCAGCCAAACAACAAGGGGGTCAAGTTTCCAGTCGAGTGTCCAGACCTGCTCTTCTACGACCATGTCCTAGACAATAGTTTCAGCCAATGTCATAAACAAAATTGTTTCCAGTGTTGGGAACTTCTGAGGCACAAACTCTGACGCCGGAACCTCGTGTATTAACTGCGGCGCAAGAGATCACGTGTAACCAATTAGTAATTCTTGATAAATATTTACTCACAAAAATGGCAAATACCATTATCTAGGATTCTCATTGAGTATTTGATCCATATTGGCTTCGAAGAAAGTGTGAAAGTAGACATCAATTGATGTTTTCAGCGTTTATTTATCTACCACGCACTCTCAAAACGGTTACCCTAATTTTTTATTTACAGAAAAAGCGTAGTACAGTCCAGCGGTTGCTCTGTTTTGGTTTTATGGTTCTGGCTGGTATTATTTACATCACAAGAGTCTGAAAAGGCAGGTTTTTGGCATCTTGAGGTGCCTTGAAATCAGTCTGTAAACATTGTATCTAGAAAACAAAAAATATAGGAACATAGTATTAAAATGTGTTTTCTTTTACTAGATAAAGATTACTAACTTAGGTTTAGTAATATTTCTTTAAAAAAAATAAAAACTTAGTTGTAACACGTTGCAACAATGTTCATGCGCCAGCCGTATATGGCTCTTACAGTGTACGCCTACTTCGAGACTCGACGCGCTTCGGTAGTTGTCTCAGGCGCTCAGCTGTCTCTCAGTGAAGTGGGCGTGGTCGAGGAGTTGTTCTCGAGAGTCACGGCTCCTTTTCTGCCCCCCTCCCTTTCTTGCCAACCCTTTGAGGAGCACGCAATCGATGCCGACAAGCTTGGAGTACGGCGTTACTGCTAGGTTGGGCGTGCTGACCGCCACGAGCGCCTGGGTCGCGTTCATTTTCACGCTCCTCGTAAATACTCGGGAGCATTCGTTCATCCTCGGCGATTGAGCAAGACATATCCCCTACTACATCCGTCACCTGCTGCAATATGTTTAGGTTATTTAGTTTACGTTGGCTTAGGTTAGTTTCAAATGCCATCAAATACCGAACGCTGAATCGATGGACGGTTCTATTAGGTTAGGAAACTGTTAATGAATACCAGCTCTGCAGTGGAATTCCATTTTACAACTACTTTATTACCAAGCACTCAGAACATTAACATTCCGCGGAAACAATTACTTGTCCACGCTGAAGGGAAAAAAATTAACAGGGTTACATACACTATGCTACATAATATACTAAATATTATAGTGTAATTCCGAACACTCCCTCTCAATAAAATATTCACATCAGTCCTATTTGGTCTCTGAACTTACAAAATTGTTCCCTAGCTAATGACTTAGCGAACACATCAGCTATTTGATCTTCACTCTTGACATTCTTAGTACTTATATACAACGTTTGCAGAGAGTGCTTCTCTAACAAAGTGATACTTTCTATCAATATGTTTCAGCCGTCTGTGACTTTCTGTGTTCTTGGCCACTCTTACCGCGGAATGATAGTCCTCAAAAATATCGATAGGGGTTACATCAGAAAAGTTCAAATCATACATAAGATTTTTCAACCAATAGGATTCACCAACTGCTGTACACAGTGCTACATATTCAGATTCTGTAGAATATAGTGCTACACGGTACTGTTTCTTTGAGCCCCAAAAGAGAAAACACCCAAACACTTTAAAGCAGAAACCTGTGGTAGATATTCTATCGCTATAATCTCCATTCCAATCTGCGTCAACATATCCAACAAGAGCAGCACTACTTTTACAGTTAAACACTAACTTTAAATGTATAGTACATTTGATGTATCGTAACACTCTTTTGAATTTTTTAAGACATGATCATTAGCACCACTTTGGTTAACGATTCAGCAGAGTTACTGAGGCACACAAGTCAGGCCTTGAACCTGAAACAGCATAGAGCTAGCAGCCTATCAGTTGTCGACACACATTCTCTGCATCCTTATCATTACATTTATCACTTAGCATCTCAAACTTGACCTTGATCCATTGGTGTACTTATTGGCTTACACTCACTCATACCATATTTGCTAAGGATACCTTCCAAATATTTGCCCTGACTTATTTCAGTGACACCTTCCTGCAAATTCTGATTTACGTGAATGTCCAAAAAATCTTGCACTAGTACTAAGTCTTTCATGTCAAAGTTATTCCTCAATACTTTTTTTCACATTACATATTTCTGTCTCATCTCAACAAAAAAAACAGGTCATCAAAATATACAAGGATATACAATCTTTGACCATCTTTACACTTATAATAAACATTAGTCACTTTTAGATATAACATAACCTTCTTCACTCATGAGTGTGTCAAATTTCTTATTCCAGTATTTTGGTGATCTTTTTAGCCCATATATTGACTTGTTCGATTTAACAACATTATTTTTGCATTTAGCCCCTTCAGACAGCTTCATAATGTCTGCATACAAAATGCCCCGTTTACATCTAACTGATAAAGAGGCAATCTGAGTTTATTTGCAACAGCAACAAAAACTCTGAATGTAGCTAACTTTGCAACTGGCGCATACACGTCACTCAAGTCAACATTCTCACTTTATTCCAACCCTCTCCCAACAAGTCTGACTTTGTATTCGTCTTGTTCGTCCCGATGCTTTATTTTAAAAACCCACTTGCTACTGATAACAACCTTCACACACATGCCATGTATTGTTGTCTTCTAGCACCTTCAGTTCCTTTTCGATTGCCTGTGACCACTTACATGCATCCTTTCTCTTCATGACCTCACTGTATGTAGATGGTTAATTTTCTACACTAAGAAAGCATGTTTCATAGTCCCTTAGCCACATTGGTTTCTTGACTTCTCAGTGTCTTCGTTCCATCATCTCGGGATGCTCTACTTCTTCTTTCTTCTTACAGCAGTCAACGTCATCTTCCTCTTGATCACTATTTGGTTCTTCCTCATTTCTTGTTATTGTTTTTTTAATTGCAGTACTACTATTATACTGTAGGTCTATTGTGTTCTCGTTCTCTCCTGATGGGTCCAACATTACATTTTCTGTGTTGTCTTTTTGTTCGACTTTATTTTCAGTCAGGAAAATAACATCTCTCTTTAGTTCTACCTTCCTTTCATCTGTAAAGTAGATCCTGTAGCCCTTAGTATTTTCAGAATATCTAACAAAGATGCCGTGGATGGATTTTATATCCCACTTCTTTCGTTTTTCCTTAGGTTTGTGCACAGATACTTCAGAACCAAACATATGTAGCTCTTTAACATTGAATGTCTTCTGGGTCCAAACTTCATGCGGTGTTTTTGCGCTGGTTCTACTCTTTGCAGTTCTATTCAAAATTAAAGTCGAAGCGTTAACAGCTTCTGCCCTTTTGCATGTATCATTGTACTTGCTGCTTCTACAAGTGTCATTATCTCTCTCTCCGCTGTACCATTCTGTTCTGGTGAGTAAGCGACTGTTCTTTGATGCTGAACGCCTGCGTTTTCAAAGACTTGCTGTAGTTCTTGGTTAACAAACTTCAAGCCACTGTCAGTTCGTAAAGATTTTATTTTCCATCCAAACTGGAACTGGTTTTCTGCCATTTTTTACGAAGATTTGCACATGTAATTTAGTTTCATCCTTATGTACCATGAAGTACACAAACCTGTGGTTTGAATAATCATCTCTGAGCAACAAAAAATATCTGGAGCCTCCTATAGACTTCACTTCCATGGGCCCACAAACATCGCCATGTATGAGCTCCCCTGGGCAGGTAGTTACTGAGCTACTTTCTCTAAATTGAAGTCTTTGTTACTTTCCTTCAAGGCATGTTACACACTGAATAGAGTCATCGTTTAAGTCATGGGTTTTTATATTGTTAATTTTTAACACTTGTTCAACATGCTCAAAGTTCTGACGGCCCAGTTTTTCATGCCACAATAACAGTGACTGAACTCTTGACACATGTTTCTCTGGATTGGTCACAACTGCAGTTTCACTAACTGTGTGTTTAAATTGCATTATGTACAAATTTCCTTCAGCATAAGTCACTCCTCCTACTTTACCATTCTTAATTAATTTACACACTTTGCTATCTGTCGACATGACATAACCTCTATTTACTGCACTACTAACTGAGAATAAGTTCGTTTTTAGACTGGGAACATGCAACACATTATTCAAACTAGTTCCCATCCAGTTTTTACCATTATAAACTTGTACCACTATTTGTCCGATACCTACAGCACTGATAACCGACCCATCTCCAATCTCGATTGGCTTCTCATTTACCAACTTCTCGTATGATGTGTAGGCATCACTTTCAATACACATGCTCACTGGCTCCACTATTTACAAGCCACTTGTTGTTCGATGATACATCTGGTACTGCTGAAAATGACACAATGAATGCATTACTGTTCTCTTCTCTGTTTAACCTTACAATCTCTTTTGTAATGTCCAGGTTTTTTTTTGCAATAAAAACATACTCGCTCGCCCTTTACTTCCTTTCCGTATTCTTTCTTCCGAGTTCCTGTGTTTCTACATGTGTAGCAACCGTCCTTATTCGTCACTAGGGCTCTACATTCCGATTCTTCTCGTTCACTCTTTCTTTCCTCTTCCACCAAAAGCCTTGCAGGTAGATTCGCTAGTGTCTGTTTATCATCTGGTGCTGATTCCCAAGCTGACACGAAATGTTTATATTTTTCTCAGATAATGACATAAGAACTTTTGTCATGTAAAACTTGTCAGAAACATTTTCTCCAAACTCCCTCAGCTTATTCTGAAACTCCACTTTTTTACATAGAAACGTTGACATATCATGGCTTTCGTCATTTTTGTACGCAAAAAAAACTTTGCTGCACCATATGAAGACTTTTATCACCTCGTTGCTCATACACACTGTGCAACTTTCTCCACATCTCACAAGCAGTATTACATGTGATAATGTGCAACATTACACTTTCAGAAAGTTGCGTCACTATCAAACTTTGGGCTTTAGCATCCTTTTTATCCATTCTAACGACTCTGCTTCTGACTTGGTCTCCGAGCTATCTACAAACTAAAAATGTCAAATCCTCTCAGCAACATGCCAACCTGGAATTTCCACACATTCAAATTTTTTGTCCCTTCTATCTTTATAACACCCACTGAAGTATTTTCTGTCAACTGCTCCATTATTTACTGTATTTCAGTAATTTCTTGCTCAGTTTCGTATTATAACTAAACACCGTGACCAAGATGTCTACCGAACCGCTTACAGTATATTGGTGAAATACTGCATCTACTGCTACCGCAATTTTCTCCGCTGACTTAACCGCCGCGTAAAAATTTCAGCTTGTACTTAATTCGTGAGACCCGGTGTCTGGGTCCATAACCTGTTAGTGAATACAAGCACTGCAGTGGAATACCATTTTACAACTGCTTTATTACCAAGCACTCAGAACATAAACATTCCGTGGCAACCATTACTTGTCCGCACTGAAAGAAAAAACAATTAACAGGGTTACCAACACTACGCTACATAATATACTAAATATTTTAGTGTAATTCCTAACAGAAACTACATCAATAACGCTGCGGTTACGCCTGTCGCCGAGGATAAACGAATGCTCCCGAGTACTTCCGAGCAGCGTGAAAGTTAACGCGACCCAGACGCCCTGACCGCCCGCTTGTCACTGCGACGTCTCCTCGTCGTCATCCCTAGGTCACCAGGCGTCTGCCCCGGGTACGATAAACGTCGTAGTTCACACGAACCTATATCGGACACGATTCCCTTTATGTTCTTTGAACGATTATTGCACGTACTTGTAACATCACTTCAGTGAAGGCTTCGTATATACAAGTCTATCATATCCGGAAACGGGTGCACGAAATTTTTCCGTGACTCCAACCAAACACAGTAAATACAGCGGAGATCAAAACCAAACGTGGAAGGGAATTTTTTAAACGTCTGATGCCAATAATCCTAAGGGCTGTAAGTGATTACGCCATTACGTTAATTTGATAAGACAATAAAGCAGGATACTTATAAAACTTCGTAATCTTAAAAAAAGTATGTACAATAAAGCTGTGGTTAACCAAATTAAATGGGTTGGGGGTGGGGCCATTCGGATAACGATAGTCTGAGTTTTACCATGAAAATATTTTGAGCTTTTTTTTATATATCTACACACATACACAGTTTGTAATTCTGAAATGTTCTGAAAGTCAAACTAATGCAATACATTAATTTTTGAGACTACACTTTGTACAAGAACCACATGAACTACAGTACATGGGACTCATTCCAAAACGTCTGCAAATTTTGTTCGCTTCCGGCATCCTTTCCAACAATTTCGAGCAGAGATTAAGGGGGACATTCGGCTCTCTGCTAGCCATTGTCAACCAAGCGCATTCTTGTCTTCGCCATTATTTCCTTGCAGCGCAATTGTGTTGTTGTGGATTTGCGATTGCGGTTAATCGAATTTCATCTGTATTTAATAATATTTCATGAGAGTATATTATAAATAAGTAAACATTACAATCGTAAAAAATATGAGTTTCGAGCCTTTACATGTCAACCATCTACTGTATCTACAGCGTGAATGTTTTCGCCGTCTCCAATAAGGATATAGTTCGTATGGTGTATATATCCACACCAGACTCTAAAGGAAAATGCCACAACGTCATTTAGGATCAATGATTGACAGCAAAATGCCAAGTCTCTTATGAAATTTTCTGTGTGCCCTTACGTCACTGGCGTCATGTGTTACTTCATTAGATAGCTAAAGAAAAAGGGTTTATACATTTGATGCTTTTCCCAGCTTTATGAAACGTGCATGCTGTGACAAAACTCTTCGCTAACCTAAAATACACTTGCTAGAAAAGGACAAGGTTCCTTCTACCACAGGTTCGAAAAATATTGGAGTTTATCATTGACGAATTTGGCAAGGGACATTTTTGCCGCTATTTTAGAACCAACCGGCCGTGGTGGAGCATTAGTACAACAATCATCTCGCATTCGGGAGGGCATAGGTTCGATCCCCGGCTGCGAACATCCTGATTTCGGTTTTCTAGGGTTTTCGGGAATCTCTACCAAGGCCTTGTGCTGTTCGAGGGCACAAAAAGCATTTGAATAATGTAAAAATAAAAATATTTGCGCTGGTACAGGTAGGAGATAAATTTTATGGTAACGCTTGTGGAAAGAACTTATGGTTAGAGATAACAGTATATCGCGGAAATGTTTTGGGTAAACATACCCTTGAAAACGCCGTAGTTTCTTTAAACATATATGATTGGCCGATGTACGTCTGACACAACGTAGCTGTCTGCAGACCAATAACAGGCATCAAACATTACAATATCGGGATTCTTATTGGCTCAGTCAAATAGGGTAACAGCTCCACGTGCAAGCGAAAGGCTGTAATCTTCTAGCAAGCTGGACGTGTTTTGAAATACAGGAAACAGTCAAGTTTTCCCACGATAAATCATCATGTCTAGACATCATTGTCAGCAAAACGTCATCGTTAGTGAGACTGGTTTGTTGCCGTTCAGTCATTATACTTCACATGTATTTTACAGTCGTGAGGAAACCAAGTCTACTTTATAGTATCATGCGGGGAGACCTTAACTTTTTTTTAAAGTTCATATTTTAAGACAGAATTGCGAACCATATTTGTATGTTGGTTTACAGACGGCTCAGATGAGCTCATTTATTCCAAAACCGCTTTTCTTGTAAACACTTAATTTGATAACGAAAACGATTTACAGGTGTAAAATGATTACTACACAACATAAAATCATATTTCAACCATAGCCTGTGTCATAAAAAGACAAGTTGCTGCTTTGAACGGCGAAACTGCATTTTAAACTGTCGTGACAGTTTACTGCAGCGTCTCACGCCGATAAATACACCCCAAGCCCTTATTTGCGATCAGTTATTAAGATATTCATATATTTGTACCTGGTTTTCCCATCTTGATATTTTTACTAGGGTACTCAAGCAGCACAAATAGCTTAATCATTCTCTTTCTACTCTCAAGGTACGACTAAATCCGTCGTTGCGGTTAAAAAATTGGCCGTTCGAAATGGGTATTGCGTCTTTAATAACTCAACGAGGCATACAACCCATTGTTGGTGCTACACATAATCTTTTATCGACTTATGTACGATTCAAGTTCTGATTACAGGTAATAAAACCTTACTTATAATTTAATGTTTTATTGTTTTACTTGGTTTTCTCTGAACGATAAGTTCAAAATAAGGAATACCGAAACTATTTTTGAAAATTATTTTTTGCATACCTGTTGTTAGAGAGAATACAGTAATATACGGCACTATAAATTAGAATCAGTGGAATGTTCACAGTTTCAATAAGGTGTAAGGTTTTTCACTGTCGAAACTGTTGTTTTCTGAAATGTTGACTGATTAAAACGTGAGAAAACTACTAATTGGGGTGTCAGATTGAATTAGTTAAGTGTATATATCATTATTTAATCAGTATAATTTCTACTATTCAGTCTGCAATATGAAAACTAGAATTTTAATCTGTAACTAAAATGTTTTATCAACAAATTCATATGATCTTAAGCATGCTACTAATTTGTGTTTGCTCGTTTTCAAAGTGAATTGTGTGTTTTGATAAGTTACACTTATATGTATGTAAAACCATAAGTGGTATACATTTTGTTAGGTTTCTATGGGTAGTTGAGTTTTCGTATATTCAGTCACGGTCTGTAGCACACTACGAAGTTAAACTGCTTTAAAAAATTCACACTTTACCACTAACAATTTACTATCAAGGAAACGACGTGCAAAAGTAAATCTTGATGTAGTTTTTTAGACGTACTCCAAAATCTACATCCAACTACGCACACCTATTTCACAATCCTTTAAAAAATCTTAAAAGTGAAATAAAAAAACACACAAATCACGTCAATAGAAATGATGGTTAGAGACAAGAAAGATTCGCGGGTTTACTAACATATATGCAGCCTCCGAGAATATCTGTACACTCGAGTAGACAGTGCTCAAAGGCTGCTAGCCGACACAGTGATATCACACGATTGGGTCTGCATGTACAGTCCTTGCGCCAGCTCTGAGTCTCTGGTGGGTACGTGTTTTTAGCACGTAAATATATAAATAACACAACGAGGCCCAATAGCATGCGACACACATGCTAGCCGTAGTAACGTCGTATGTTAGGACGTGTTTGATACTGAGTCACTGTAGCGTACATGAAGTTTACGAAGAAAACTGCATACACGGCAGGGACTCAGAGCTGGCGCGCGGACAGCAGTTGCTTATTTTAACTACCTCAGCTCTTCCAAGGAGTGTTAAATACGTCAAGCGCCAATTACGACAGTGGCACGAACTTTAAGTTCTTTCAATTCTAGCGTGTGTCCAAAGCAAAACGCGAACTTTTCAGGTCCCTGATTATGGTATATCGCTAGAGGCAATGACTTTCGGTGAAAAGAATTATACAAAATATTGTATGAGTGCCTCGCGTGCACATATGCAGCACTGCTTTATTGTCAGTGATTGGCTGTTTTCAACTCTCAACATACATATTTGGTATCTACCCGCAGATCGCAGACGGGCGATATCGCAGTGACGTTATTCTCATTGGCACAGTCAGATGAGTGACGCCTCTACAGGAATGAACGCTGCCAATAACTACGACACATGGGCTGCAGATGTGAACGCGAGGCATTCAAACAAAATGTTGCATTATTCTTTTCACCAAAAATCATTGCCTCTAGTTATCGCGAAAATGTTCTGTGCTAACATACCCTTGAAAACGTTGTAGTTTCTTGCAACATACATGATTTGGTGATCAACGCAGCTGTCTGCATACCATTAACAGACATTAAATATTTCAGTATCGGGATTATTATTGGATCAGTCAAATAGGGTAACAACTCCAAGTAGGCCTACAAGCTAAAGCGAGTAACCTTCTGGTTAGCTGAACGTGTGTTGAAATCCAGCAAACAGGCAAGTTTTCCCGCGATAAGCCATTATATCTACGCATCAACAATAAAAATTTACTTTAATGATAACTCTAATAATCCAATATTCGGCGTGGGATAGTAGTTGGAGCGTAAGTAAGCTAGACGTACCAAAATGTCGGGAGTTCGACTTCCGCTGGTGTTCTTCTGCAACACCAACAAATCATTATCACGATTCCATCTAGTTGAAGGCCGCGTTCTGCGATGTGACAAACCATGGTCACAGACTAAATAGTAATACAGACATGAAATGACGTGGCGGATTATTTGATACGGGCAAACTTCGCCGCTTATTGGCTGCCAGAGACTGTTGATACCAGCCCTGTATCTGTTTAGCTCCTGCATGTTACTGCAGGTTTCCTATTGGCCTGGCTGACGGCTAGCAGGGCAGCCACCTTAACCTGATTGGCGGCAGGAGTTTTCGCCATGTTGCTGGCCATGGAAGCCATTTTGCTGGCGTGTGTGACTGAGTCCGCTGTCCTACTGGCTATTTCACTTCTGTGTTCCTAATTATTCTGTGCCATGGTCACGTTACCAGAGCTTCACATTACATCACGGAAATATATTTTCCTGATTGGTCTGTATGTCCTACACGCCGTCAAATCAGGAAAAGCGGTGGCCGTGGTGGAAATTCGGAGCTCTGGTAATGGGACCCACGTAGCCAGGGTCGCCACATCGTAGGACGCAGCCTTCTAATAAAGAACGTGATGACTAGGGACTGGAAAATTTCGCGAATTCAATAATCAACTATCCTATGCATACTCAAGCCCCGACTATTTGTCCACTAGCTACTACTCGGTGGAACAAGAGACAATGAACGAATAGACGGGGCTTGAGTATGCATAGTACAATAGAATTTAGCCTACAAGTAATTGAATTCGCGAAATTTCCCAGTCCCTAGTTATGACAAGATAGGAACAGCTAATACTTAAAGTCTGACTAAACACCTTGTTACAAGTTTAGCCTGGGAAGGGGAAGATAAATAAGCCAGAGATGGAAGGTAACAAGAGTTTATTAGAATAGAGCACAAGGAAATACTGCAATACAGAAATAGAGGCGAGTGGAAGGGTTAGGGTAAGGCGAGACAGGAGATAGGTAAAGGATCGCTCTACTTCCCTAAACCAACAGGAACTCACCGCTCGTGCCGCCGTTGGAGCTAGTTCTCTAGCCAGAGG
>PNEQ01081043.1:0-18466 GCA_003012365.1 Medauroidea extradentata
TATATAAAATATCTTTTGCTTAAAAGGAGAGTGATGGGCAGCTATGGGGATAGTGGAGGCTGCAAAGAAAAGTTCATTGTATAAGCGTGTTATTATGATCATATTAATTATGGTCAGGGAAATTTTTAATGATTGGTCAGTGAAAGTCAGGGAAAAGTCAGGGAAATTCATTTTAATATTTCTGTGGGAACCCTGTTAAAATACACGTGCACTGTAACTTGAAGGCACCGAGATTAAAATGAATTTTTGGCATCAAAGATAGGCCATACATATTTTTTAGTACTATTTAAGCATATTCACGTCCAAATGTTGAAATAAATTCACATTTTCAAAAAACTAAATTGCTCAGTTGCTGAAAGCTGTGCTCAATGTTTAAATTTCTTTAAGCGGAATGCTTAACCAAGATATCCCTTGTTAGAAAACATCTGCCACATCAGCCTTTTCAAGAAAATTAATTTTTCATTAAAAAAAACTTTAGCACTACTAGACAATGAAACAAATACTCCATGCAAAGAACACCATTTTAGAAAGCCTTTAGCTTATTGATGTAAAATTTTCGAAGCCGTAGGTTTTACCAAGTTATTCCTGAGAACTATGACATAGTGAAATCTGTGTTTTACTTTACTTGTGCATCTAGCTACCTTCTCATTTGACTTACAATAAGAGGTCCAAGAATCTTCTAGATGTAAGACAGGGTTTGCAGGCAATGGTAGTGTTCAAAATGTGCACTTTTAAAGACTTTATTTTTGAAGAAATATTTTTACATTTTCTCAACTAAACAAACTCACTCTGTATTTTGAATAAAAAATAAAACACAGCAAACTGGTAATATTAATGCACAAATGTAGGTATTTGTCAACAAAAGATACAATTAAATTCTTAAAATAAATAACTACTGTAATTAAGCATAACAATTACAACGAAATTGAACTTCAAAATAGTAAAAGAATGCAACTTGTTTGGGTAGTCATCTGTTAAATAAATTAACAGTTTCAGAACCAAATAGTGACAAGAAAACTTATCAGTCGGTTAACATTGTGCTGCAGTCTTATTTAAAGCTCTAACATTTCTATGTCATTACACCACTTGCATGTGATTTACAAAACCATAGTTAAGTTTGCACTAGCCAGAGAAAATTGATAGTAATTTTGTTTGGTTCTATACCTGAACCCATGATAAATGCACTGTTCATAACTAACACTGAACCTGAACCAGTAACGAAGTTGTTTCAGTCATGGTGGGTATACAACTAGAACACACAAGCGCATGCAAGCACACATGTACCTGGCAACAAAAATACCTTAATCACAATATAACATGAACACAAGTTACTTCACTGTACAACAACTAAATACACACACTCACTGCATTAGTAGAATCAAGAGAGGTGTAATAGAAATACCAACATGCAAGCAAGCCAACACAACCTCAACAACATACACTTGCCTGACGGATATTACCATCTTTCCCATCAGTCTTACAGTCTACACCAACATGAAATACAACTCACATGCCTAGCCAACAACTTGCAATAATTCACTATTATAAATCAAATTATGAGACGTGTCAAAACTAATAATTTGAAATATGATGCACTGCAACAGAAATGCTGCAACAATACAATAAAACTTCCACTTTGTTTAGGTATGGTTTTTCAAGAAACCAATGTTTCAATGAAAATCTCAGTCCCACATTGATGTGACACCAATTATGATAGAGAAGAAAACACAATTAGGGGAGAGACATACTGAAATATAGTAACATTCAGAAAAAAAAGTCTAGGGGGAATCATGTCATGACAATCATCAGTTTATTTATTGTATAGTACTTGATGGTTTGCTTAAAGTACATTCTATTAAATATAGTGTCATTGTGAACGGTATGTTCAAGTTAATTACTAAAATTATCCCAGCTCTTTATGAATACGTATTCTAACTTTGAAATTGCCCTTACATAAATGCAAAATTTGACTTGGCACTTCCCCCCCACCCCTTAACCCTTCAAATGGCATACGCAGTGATAAGGACACATTGGTCTGAGAAAATATGCAAATGTTTTCATAACTGTGGATGAATGTGAGTGGAAGAGATCTGAGAGAACATTAGTTACGAACACGTAACTATGCAGACTCCTCGCTTAGATCACTAAACTGCAATGTATGTTACCAAAGAAGCGCCTGATCATTCACTATACTCTAAAAGGTCCAAGCAGCTGGAAAGTGTTCCTTACTCTCACACTACTGTACTGCTCCTTAATCGTCTATACCATGACAGTCGTGATCTGGGGAGATGCTGCTCAGCTACCTTACCAAGCATCCAGGAGGAGGGAGGAAGACCAGAGAAATGTAAAAAAACACACTTCACACTGTCCTCGCGATACAACAACCAACTGTATATTGTTGCTACCACCACACCAACATTCTTCACCACACTCATAAATATTGTTGAAAGGCATTTAAAACTTTAGCCACTCGGATACCATAGTTTCTATCGCAACATGTACAGAGGCTTTGGAGACATGGACTGAGAATACATTTTCGTTACAATAAAAATTAACAAAAGAACCCAAAACAGTTAAGACATAAGAGACACACACACAACTCAAAATCAACAGTAGTTTGCTATGCTACTGAAGGACACGCGTGGTATATTTTGCCACACAACTCTAGCAACATACCATCTGTATTATACTGTCTCACTAAACTGTAGCATATTATATGTAGTGTTGACTGAACACTAGCATGTCCAACATACAGTAGCAACCAACACACCAATCATCAAATACATGTCTTCAGTACTTTCCCACTATACATACTTCTGCAACAAATACTGTATACTACTCCAGCAAACAAGTGCAAAAAAAAAACCTTTTTAAGAGTGTAGTAGTTCATCCAGACATGTAAATTTATACAGTATCAACAAGTCATCAAACAATGTCAAGACAACACCAACCACTGGAGCAAATGTCAAGATGGCTATAAACAGGTGGGTTAAAGTGAACCACTTTACATGCTTCCTATTAACTGCATGTCTGCAATAATTCACAGACTGTATGTTCACAACTGAGTTTCATAACGCTGACAGTAACTTAATAGTGTAGACATGTGGTAGACACATGCAAGACGATAAGCAATGATCAACATCCCTCGAGTTTCCAGTACATATTACGTATTAACTGAGGCTAACTGCAGTGTCGGGCACTACATCTTACTGTGTGAAAGAGACACTATATGTATGTGTGTGTATGTATGTAAAAATTACTGTAATTAAAAAAAGCAAGATTCGTATCTTATTACTGTATGAACAGTAAGGCCTCTGGCAAAATGGTTGTTATAGGCACTATTGTTTGTTAGTTGGTGTTGGCAACAGTTGAACAGGTTACCAAATATGTGATGGCAGAACTGCCTGCTGATGATTGGAGTTGGTGTTGCAGTGGTTGATGTTGGTCATGAAAGCATTTCAACTCTAATTTTCGGTGGTTTTTGGTAATGTTGGTGTTGTAGTTAAGTCCAAAATATCGAGCTTTTAGTACAACTAACTGATCATTATTATACCTAGTTTTATTTCTAATTTCCTCAAACACAAAGTATAACACAAAAATTCAAATCCGAACTGTATTGTCAAGTTAAATCATTTCAGCCAATTGTAACCACTAATTTGATTTCATCAGTTGTAACACCTAAATATTCTATTTAATATAGTACCTCAAATCAGTTTTATTTCGTATGCACAACAGAAAAATGGATACATGCAAATTTTACTATGTGTAAATTAAAAGTAAAACACCTACATAAAAAAATTTCAAGCTAAAGAACCACAGGGTACAGTGACATACAACTGTCTACTGTGCAAAACTACCCCTTGCATGCCAGCCATTTACCACCAAAAACACCACCAACAGCAACCGTCAATTGTGCCAGAAGCATAAGTGTTATAATACAGCAATTTCACAGTTTCAAAAACCAAAGCCTGTTGACATGCTGGATATTACAGCAATGAGTAGAAATGCATATGACTACGACTACATTAACAGGTCTTCTTCACCATAGAACACTACAGCTACTTTGTGTAAGACACATATACCAAACCTACCTGGAGTGCCACATGCCTTTCGTTTCAACACCCACTAAATATAGTAAAACTGTTAAGATGTTTGTTGTGGGACAAAACAAGTAATGCGTATTAACCATGAAAACTTAACAGAAGGGTTAAATTTCACTAGTGTATATACACACCACGCAAACTACTTAACTTATTAAGTAGGAAACTTGTTAAATAAGAAACTTCTTATAAAGGGTTTTGCTGTACAATATGTAACAACTTCTGTAACTAAACAGCTTGTGGTTACAGCCAGGTACTGCAGCTTCAACATGCACATTACATATGGATACTGAACCACCTCTGTCTCTCTCACCCACAACCGGACATGACACACACCTCTAAGCATTAACACCCATTCATACTCTGCAGCTTTACTGTATCTCCGCAGTGTATTTTATTATTTTTCACTTTTTATGAATTTTTGAGAAGAAAAATGTTAGATTGGCGACTACACCGCAAGTTCTACTTATTTTGCGAAACAGTACAGACATGGCGATTCAGATGGTAATGTATAATTACATTGCAATCAGTCAGGCAAATTACGAATACATAAAATGAAATCCTGATTGCGGTGAAATTATACGTTAACAGCTGAATTGCCACATCTGTATTGTGGCGCAAGGTAAACTGTATTTGCGGTATAATCCAAGAATTAACTTTTTCAATACAAAAATTAAAAAAAAAAAAAAGGTGAAAAATAAAACTATTCCACATAACCAAGTGAAACAAAGCACTTCCACGTGAAGTGACTTGAGCCAACTTCCACTGACAAAATTTCTTTCTAAATAATGAACATAACTTGTATATCCAGATCTATCTATGTTACTAAAATACAACCTACACTATAAACTGATGTTTCTCTAATAGTTAAGGGTGTACCTACTATAAAATATGTTTTAATTAATTTTTCCTTAATAAATTAAAATGTACCACATTTAAATAAAAATTAATATTTATTGCAAATTCTTCTGGCTATGCAATGTTACCACAAACTTTACCAATGTACAATTATGAGAGAAATTGCAATGCCACATAGTTGGTGAAACAACTGTAACAATTACAATACCAGAAATCTTTGTAAATATGTGTAACAATGACAGAATGTACTTACTAAGAACATAAAATATGATAATCACAGAGTTCCGTAAATAGGAAATACCACTTTTGAGAAAAAAAGACGTTGCATACGTTACAGCAAAACTACAACACACTGTGCCCAACACAACAATTTTATTTACTGCATACACAAAAATTGTGCATTACAAAAGAAATCTTTCAGCAATAACACAATATAGATTTTGGGTGCAAGAAGTACTGTAGTTATAAAATGTTTTCAAGTATACAACTTTCTTTTATGAACCACACTCCATCAGTGGTTACAAAACAGAAACGCAAAATGAAGCATAAAACATAATATATGCGCTGTGTTAGCGACAGCATGTCACATGTACAAAATTACCTAATATGTAACAAGAAAAATTTTTTTGTCTAAACTTGACCTGTGTCCAGGGAATAATCTGTTGCCAATTTGATGCATGCAAACACCCAACAAAGAGCACCAATGGCACTGTAGTAGAGACAGTAGAACCCTGTTATAACATTCCTGCATATACTGTACTTTAACATACCTCTTGTTGGTCCCACCATTTTTTTCAAACATCATAGTACCTCTTTCACTTCTTGTCCATAACAACATTGTTATTTCTCATTTTCTGAACATAACATTACTTTATACTCTGGTAATACCCTCAACACAAATGATTTTCTCTACACAGTGACATTTCAGGTACACTGTTTACAAAGCAGAAGCTTAAAGACAACTATTTAACATAGCTCTGTTCTGGACAAATAATATCTTATTTTAGTGATGGTGATCATGAACACTATAGTTACTTTAAAGAAGACAAGTGAGAAAGTACTCACACTTGCAATGTAGCATACATATTTATCTATAGTAATTACTTGTATGTGATGTTTACGAATGTGCATAAACTGCACAATTTAATCAAATTACACTTGGATTTGCCGTACACAAAACTGTGAAACTGGAAGTTACTCTAGAACTTCAATTTAATGAACTCAAGAATCACAAGTACAGCGATATAACAAAAGGATTTTACGAACCTCCAAAAAATAATACACAAATTTATGAAAAATTTAATAACTTAAATAAAATGGTATATAATTTGAAATGATAATCTATTAGAAATACTTCCAAAAGCCGCAGTTATCCCTCCATAGGCCGATTTAAACCATTCGCTGAGAAAAAAAAGTCAAAATTAGTAGAAAAATTTAACCGCAGTGAGCGTGAGGCCAAGCAAGCAATGCTGTGACAAGTAACAAGATCCTTCCTCTTGACCAAGGAGCTCATGAAATGTTGGCTGGCAGGTGAACAGGCATTAGGTACCCAGTATACGCACCTAGGCAGTGGACAGGATGGAAACTAATACACAGATAGCAATTTGCATTTCCATCGGAATGCACTACAGTCCAGCATGCTCTACCAATCTATTACGGATAGAGTGCAGTGGTGTCCGTGTTTCTTTGGTGTCTCATGATAAAACCAGAGTATCTACAAGAAATACATAATTATATTACTATGCATTCTTTTTACAATACATTTACTACAGTAAACATTCATACTGTGTCTCATATATGCAAAAAAAACTATAATAAAACCTTGCATGTAAATATTTTTAACGAGTGGTGATCAGTTTGTTGAACGAGTGCGGCATGGTGGCCTACAAGCTACAATGGCAGCTGCTGTGCGTATTTATTTGTTAAAATATTTTACTATTGTAGCATGGCAAACTTTTAAATGAGTTTTCATTAAGTTTTTTTTTCCCCCTTAGATATTTCCTCAATTTTGTTGCAAGAGCAGGAGAGAGAGAAATATGGAAGGCACAGCTATAATATTTATCACTTTTCACATTTTGATTGTGCGCACGCAGCCTAACTCACCAGGTGCACGCTCTATGTGCATTCCACTAAAAGTTAAAGTTTTTTCACTTTTTTTTCTCTCACAGCTGTGGCTTACCAATTTAAAGTAATTGCAATATGTTAGGGTTGTGTACCAACAAACGTTTATTTTTAATTATCTTTACTTTCGGCATAACGTATCCAAGGATTTAACTTTTT
This sequence comes from Medauroidea extradentata, assembly GCA_003012365.1. NCBI lineage: Eukaryota > Metazoa > Arthropoda > Insecta > Phasmatodea > Phasmatidae > Medauroidea > Medauroidea extradentata. Next base: position 7,239 of record PNEQ01081043.1, read on the forward strand.
TTCTTTTCTGGGGTTAAAAAGTATAAAGTTGAATTTAACGAAACCTCAATTTTCAGTAAACATTTTCTGGCCCCGATGCATTTAGTTAAATCGAGGTTCTACTGTAATTTTATATAAAGTTCACCTAGTGAAGTTTAATTATTTGTTTCTAACTATACTCTTTTACAAAGGCGTCCTGAAAGCATAACAGGGTTCTACTGTACTTCCATGTATGAACAGAGAGGTGGTTGCGCCCTGTAGTGAGCTCTCCTCAGGAAAACAAGTAAAAGAACATTCACTGAAAGTTAGAGTACAGTATAACTACTACGTTTGTGCTATCACACCAACTGGTACCAAAAAAGTGTATCACTAATAATCAAGATTAAAGCACACGAGTATCAATACTGAAAGAACTATACATATTCTCAAGAAAACTTAATAGTGACTTCACAACGCAGGAAAAAAAAATCACTGAATTCACAACAATTTTATTCCATTTGCATTAAATCTTCCCAAGGGAATTTTATTTTAAAAAAAGAAGCAAATCATTACTTTAATAGCAAGATCAATACTATGCGGCAAATAAATACATTTATATATTTAAAAAGTGGATAATTTTAACACTACATTCACTGGTAGTGTAGTGAAGAGTTATTTTTGACAATACGAAAATACACAGTTGTAGTCATCACAGATTACACAGATGGATGTAGTGATGAACAGTCATGTACCAAACCCATCACTGCTTGCCTCTGAAACAAACATACATACATCACATTAACCATACAAAGAAAATAAAACTACTGATGAAAGTTATCTACAGTACGTTGCTGTGTGTGCTTCCGGAAATTCTGTATAACATTTATATTATAGGCTGTTCGCGATAAAGAGAGCACTGCATAAAGTTTTTTTGGGCTTCTTTTGCAGTTATCTTAACTATTTTTAATATGAAAACTTCCATGCGATTAAAAACCAGTGTAAACGTATCAACACTCTCAGAAGTTAACATATATTGGCCCAATAAAACACATATTTAATTAATTACAAGTTCTGCAGAATGCTCAGTTTATTGTGAACAGCCTATATTATATTATTAGCTTGCATACTCTTGTACACCAAGAGATTAGTGTACTCCAAAGATAAATCTGTTTCTCCGCACTCTTACTTATGATTTTTTATATACATATTTAGTAGTGATACGACAGTTCCCCTATTTGCCAGTTCCGATTCCTTGATTCAGTTCTCGGTTTTTGGTTCTGATGCCATTGTATCACACTTAAGTTTTCTGTCTTCATTATCTGTTGCAAAATATGTTTTTGATGGTTTGATGTAATTTTAGATACACCTTTTGAGAATCATGATCCACTGGTAAAAATTCAGGGGTGCACGCTATGCAAGGAAAATACCCCCCCCCTCCCCCTCATCATGTGCTGTAACTGTCACGGCTAAAACTTTTTTTTTTTTGTTTGTCCTTATCCAAGTTCCTCTTCAAAATGCTACTCGGTATTTGTACAATACTTAGGTTAAAAATTTGTCTGATGATCGCCAGAAGTTTACTAGCTTTTACACGGGTACGTTTAAACTGTCTGTTACAAAGTAAGCTGCTTGGCAATTTGACGTGGCAAAAACATAAATCACAGGTGGCGGGCAGAAGCAATATGAGAAGTTAATTATGACGTCTCATTTTCAGCTATCTTTCTGTGGGGAAAAAAAGCTAGAAAACAGGGCCAAACTGTTCTTCCCCCCTCCTCCCAACCAAAGAGGGAAGGTAAGGAAAGGCAGAGCGGCAGGTTGGTGGTACTTGTCACCACCCCCAGCTGCATACTTGAGCCTTGCCTTCTCTTCATCTCTGGACAGTAAATAAAAAAGGCAAGCTTTCTCTGCTGTCATGACACGTTACATGGAGGGGAGGGGGTACATGCTGTAAGCGACAGGCACACAGTGCAGCGAGAGAAGGATGGAGTGTTATGCAGGCGTATGCATACATACATACACACACCACGGACTGGCAGGCAACAAGCAACCTTGGCAGGCCATTTATAGATAGCTGCTGAGAAGGGAGAAACAAGCCACCCCCATGACTCTCCTCCACCTTCTCCACCATCTTTCTCTAGCCAGTGTGAATGTTATCTTTCCTCTCTCTTTTCTTTGTTATCAGTCACTGTTTCCTTGCTTCCTCCCCCCCCTGGCCCATCCATAGTAGCCTCCCTCATACTACTTCACTTTTTTTACATGCTAGCAAGGTACTTAATTTTTTTTCCTTAGAACTTATTGCAATAATCCTTGTGCGCGTTACACTCGAGCATGGCTTGTTTACTTAATTTGCTTCCCACAATAGACTGCAGGGACACTACAGACAGATTCATAAATTACAAAGCTCCGCCTCATTTCAAGTAGTCCATTATTATGTGATTCTATATTAAAATTTGTCACTTGTATAGTATAATACCACTGCAGTTTACTATACATACTTTAATAAAAAATAATTCAATGTTTGTTGGAAACAAAAACACTTGCTGCTAAAAAAAGGCTGACAAGTAAATTATGGGCACTCTTATGGTGCCTGGTTTCGCCCATTCCTTCAAAACTCGCAATCATTTTTTCTACACTCACTCTCTGTTATGGAATTTAATCACCAACGCTACATTTTGTTTTACAAAACATTTAAAGAATGTAAAATACAACCATTGGCCTAGCGTGTCATATACAGTGTGGATTTAGTGTTCACTTTGCATTACCTGTTATTATAATCTGCTAGCCCAAGTTTTTTACTTTACCAGCACATTCATTACTCAGTTTTTAGTTCCAAATTTCTTGTACTACAAAAAACAAAAATTAGGCTGATCGAAGCTGGGGATCGAATCTGGGTCCTCCTAAATGTGAGTCCAACACGTTACTGTTGTGCCATCGTGCTCAGTGGGGGTTGGTGGTATATAGGTAAACATGGTATCTCCTCTTAATTAATTTCCAAACAAAGGATTTTACTTAAGCAATGGTGGATTTGTTGATGTGCAAGTTTTTCAACAGTAGACTTGAACATGAAAGACGAGACATACTTACAAAACACATGTCTAGAGAAAACCACAAGCATGCAAAGTCCCATCCTCCGACTATGAAGGAAGGAAGGAAGGAAGGAAGGAAAAAAATGTTTCTGTTTCTCACAACATCTGTTGTGCTGGACTGTACAGATTTCTCATCCTGTACTTGTGCTGTTGTTGAAGTCCTCCGTAAATATGAAGTTGATTACACTAAGTCAGCATTTTTCGTTGTTGCTAAGTGTGAAAGCAATGTGTGACACTATTTTATTGAACGTCAGAGGTTGGTACATGAAGTAAAGTAGTTGCAAGAAAGAAGAAAAGTGAAGTAATTCAATTTCAAAGGTTGTATTCTAGCCTAGACAGATTACATTCACTTGATACAGATATGGGTTACAACATCTTTTGCTTTCATCTCACAAGATCAGGTTTGGGTTGTGCACAAACAGGTGCAGACATGAGTTATAACAGAGGTTACAACACTAGATTATGACACAAGGTACAGTGACAACATAAGTTACAGCAAGGCATATGCTGAGATATATAACTAATTAGACAAGTTTTAAGTCAGCACACCTTTCTTCCACTAGCATTGAAACTGTGCTCGGACGAGTGAATCAATGCACTGCACATATCCTCTTCTTTTCTTGCGACTTCTCTTGATGACTTTGTGCCTGTGTCAGCATAATTACTAAACACTGATTTCTGCCAGTATTCCATTTAAAGCTTGCCCTCCTTGCCAATATCAGTATTCCCCCAGACCCAGTTTTAATCAGGCCTTTATACAGGCGGCACCTTACTAGGTCATCGGAACCTAATATTTCTAGCACCTTATTTACCTTTTACTCCTGCTCCAGTTGTCTTAGCCACTGGTCGAAATCTTTGAGTCGGCTCCCAATCTTTGTAGCACTGCTGTTCCACTTCTCAAAAATTTCTCTGTTTGCCAGTATAGCTTTCAGGTCTACATTAACTGTCCCGTAGTCTTGTAGTTGTGTGCTGAATTTCTCATGAGTAGGGCACTGTAGTGGTTTAACGTTATCCAGTTTCGCTTCATCCTGTCTTCCACTTCAGTAAAAAGATTGAACATAATTCTTCCCTATTCTGAAGTTTCCCAAGTTGACTGCCACCTTAACAAGGTTAGTTCTCTAGCCATTTTCCTGTCTAATGATGAGGTATTTTTTTCTTTGCTGTTAGTAATGTTCGGCCAATAATTCTTTTTCTCTGGCCAGCAGATCCACAGCAACGCCCCAGTCAGGACAGGCAATGCATCATTCGATGTTGAGGCATACATCTTTGTGATACTTAAAGGAGCAGTTCGGTCAAAAAACAACTCATGTTTAAAAAAAGTAGGGGCCTACTTAAAAAGTTAAGAAATACGTATTTTTTCAGAATTTCCATACGACATTTTGTTTACGAACTAGAGCGGTTAGAAGAACACGTGAACACTGTTTATGACATAACTGGTAGGGTAACCGGTGTAACGCCTTCTAGGCCTTACCAGAAGACGTTACAAAGTGTAAATTACGCAAGGGATGGCTCTAATTGCAAAGTAATTAACTTCAACACAAAATCAAGATATTCAAATCAAAGGGTGGATTCAGTGAACAAAAAGGCACCGCTAAACTTGACATTCACAACTTATAAAAATTGTAGATTTTGACACAAAAACACAGCAGTTTTGAACATCAGTCTCATATAATTGCCCAACAAAGCATTACATTTGTAAATTACAACATCAAATAAATTAAGTATTACACATGGCAAATTAAGAAATGGATTCTGCCCCAAAATTTCAACTTCAACATACATAAAAGTTAACAACTTGTTTAGAAAGTCACACAGTTCTAAATTATCGTAAGTAATTTTACGTTACTTTTTATAGCAAATAACAAACGGCATGCTCTAGTTATCGGCAGCCTAACAACAGAGTAAAGTGTTAAATATTGTAGGGAGTTCGCAAGAGCACAGTATCAGTCAGAGTCAGGACAATCAGATTCGGTTCACAAACAAAAATATGTCGACTCCATACCTCGTTGAACGGTGATCAGTCTCATGTGGAAAATGCCCACCATAAGGCACCTGCAGCAGTCGAAAACGGCCCTTCACTTAGGCCCAGCAGACAGCCAAAAACACACGCAAATAAGGCCAATCCAGGCCCCATTGACCTCATACAAGTCTTACAGCATAATTACGTTGAGAATTACTTCAGCAGTAAGCGGTCGTAACAATTGCAATAACAAGTGATTCGTCACACCCCACAGACGAAGTACCGATAGGAACAAGTGTAACGTCTATACGCGCTTCAAAACTCGTGTCATAATAGCCACATAGTAATTGACACAGTGTAAAACAAGTAACAGGTAATGCTTCATCCACCAAGAAAGACTTAGTCTGCTGACACACTAGTTCTCAGGCGCTCGTGCCTAATAATAAAACCCATGAGTCGAAACAGTGGCAACCCGCGACATCCACAGTCAAACACCGAGGTAACGCACGACTTTAATGTAACAAGCATTTTTTCTCATGCAGCAATTAACAACACAAATGCTGACAATACAAATACGTTAATCCAGCTACGGAAACTACACATTTCTGTGCAAACGAAACTCGTGTTCGCCTACTCTGCAATACAGAGTAATTTCACTCGCGTGCATCAAATATCACGTCGCGACCACCTGTTTCACGTCAAACTGACTACCTCGCACCACAGTTGAACATTTAATCAGTTGGCCAGCCCAGACCTACTTCCGAATTACGCTACAAGCCCCCAGAGTGCAGCACGATCTGCGGGCTGTGCGCACAGCAAAACTACCATCTGATTGCCTTGACTCGTAGCACAGCCTATTGTTATCAAACACAGCAAACCAGCTGCAAATCCCAGGCCTAAATATAGGCTTATACTACCACTGAAATGAATATTTCTGGCATAGCAGAAATGTTCATTTCACCGGCCAGAACCAGTGATTCGCACGCGGCAAGCAGTAGTAGCTTACTACACGGCGCGCAATGTTTGCTACCGTGCGTCTGTGTGTACTGCGATGTGTGTGTGTGAACTTTTAAATAACGGTATCGTGAGTGTTCATACATAAAGTTAATCTTTACTCATTTTTCATTATGTCTACTACGTGTTGCGTGTATGGTTGAAATTCAAAAGGAGACAAAAACAATGAAGAAAAAATTTCCCTCTTCCGTTTTCCTAACTCAGAAAGTGATCTGGATCGTTTTAAGCAATGGGTGTGTCGTATCAATAGAAAGAATTCTTCTCCCACTCGTAATAGTAGTGTTTGTTCAAAATAAAAAGACCTTGAAGAAAGACGCTGTTCCATCTTTACTTTTAAGAAGTGTTGAGAACGAACCAAAAAGAAATACCCCACGTCGTGATGTTTACCGACGTAAGAAAATTGTTATTGAAGCCATAGGGGAATTCAACAAAACTCAGAACCACAATACATGAGACAGTCGTTAGGGGCTGTAGCTGTATCTTCTGCACTTTATGCGGTATTGGGTTCCACACCTTCAATACATTTTGTAAGACTCTGAATTTGTGTTTTGTGCCCGCGTCTCAGGCAGGCACTGTTAAAATAGGCTGCAAATCCTGGCCGAGCAAGGCTCTAACCAAGGCACAAATCCACTCAACATACCCACCCAAGAGAACGCACAACACTATAACGAACACAGCCACACAGGAATGCCAAATAAATACAAAGAAATCTAATCCAGATTCTTTACATAATAGCGCATATTAATACTTCATAGCAGGTACAAGAGAATGTAAAGTGTCTGGCCTCACCAGCACCTTTATAATGTGGTTTGTTTTAGTGTTTTGGGCCCTAGGCTTATACATAAGGAATTTATATTTATTTTTTCTCTGAGACTTAAAACCCCAGACGTCGTGTCAGTTTGCATTTAAATGCTGCCAGTTTGTCAAGACCACAGTTTTCTTGGTTACCATTCAGATATTAATGTGCAAGTGTAAGGTGGGCACGATTATGGCCTACAGTGTCAAGTCGTTGCCAGGCTTTCTGCATAAGAGGAGCTAGTTTTCACCATGTTCAGTGCGTGTAAAATAGTGCTTCAAGAGTAATAGTCCTTTTTATGTTTTTTTATATATATATATTTTATTATGTCATTCCGACCAATGGAAGGTTGCACTTGTGCAACTGCCTGAAACATTCAAGGAAGAACTATTACTAAAAGATATCTCCACCTAAATAATTAACCACATGTTCATAGGGGACTTAAACTATTTGTAAATGCAATTTATGTAATTTGGAAATTCTTTATATAGCCTAAATGATTTATGCGTGGCAGCCAGGTAACTAGCTTAACATAATATTTGTTAGAGGAGGTTAAAGTTGTAGTTTGTATGAGGGAAAGTGTGCATTTAATAATGTAAATTTACTTGTATGACTTCAAATAACTTGATTTAGTTCAGGGTGAACTTGGAGACAGTTAATTTAAGGGTGAAATAATTTGAATTTAGCATCACTTGTCGGGTGTCATTTTAATAGTTTTTCAATTTGCCAACTTTTTTCTCTCTTGAATTTTCTTGGTAATTTTGCGGGCTGAAGTTTTATTCGTGTTATAAGATTTACTTGTAGTTTACAGCCTCGGTCGAGAAACTAGGGGCGCCAGGCGGGGCGGTCAAACAGTCATATTGACGAGGCACTCAAGTTTATATCCAGGCAACGTCACAGAAAATCCTTAATATACATATATACAGTAAAACACTGCGATTCTTCTTCACATGTACCAGTCTTGGGAGTTACCAACTCCCAGTACAGTTTTTTTAGGGAAAACTACATTCTACAGTATTATAAAGCCGTTTGTGCAGCCTACAATTAGGTACACATATTGTAACAATAGATAATTTAAAAGATACCGAGCTTTGGGTTTCAGGCGACGGTTTCTGTCAGACAGCCACAAAGGTATTAGGAAACTTATATGAGAAGAATTCAATCAAATTACTCATGAATTTGACGTTTGCCATGTTGCTAAAAGTTTTGCAAAAAATTAAAACTGGAAGGGAAGAAACGTGAGAAACTACAAGGTTGGAAAAATAGTTTAGTAAACCGTTTGTGGTGGGCGTCTGCTACGTGGAACGGTGACTGTCAATTACTTATTGAAAAATTTACGTCGGTTTTGAAACATATTACTGGTATTCATAAATGGGAGGATGGAGATAAATTTTAAAAATGTGAACATGACCCAGTTGTAAGTGAGAGAGACTGGTTACATCCCTGGTCACACGACTTCCAAATACTCAGAAAAATTGTCACGGACCAAAATTTCCTAAATGATTTAAAACGAACCAACCATTTGTCAAACCAGTGCGTTAAGAGTCCTACCATAACAAACGCCTGAAATACACACCAAAAAGAAAGCATTTCTCTTACAGCAGTATGGTTACATGATCTATGCTAGCAGTTCTAGACCATAATAGCAACGTAAATCGAGAACACAAAGGTTTCACAATTCAGTTTTCTAAGGCTATGAAACAGTGGATTAAGAAGAAAACTTACCAATCCAAAACAAATTCCTGGAGAGAAGATTTACTAAAAAACATAATGGAAGTAGCATCAGAACGTATTCTTCCTCTCTTTGAAGACTCTTTCGACCAGTGGGTGCCCCAGAACATCGCCGAAATGCCATGTCCAACAGAAAAGGATAATGATGACGAAGTGTAAAACTTGCAAAGTATAGCTTCTTTGCAGTGGGATTCTACAGTTTTCAAGAACTTCACACAGTTTCAAATGTAAGTAAATTTTATTTTGACTTGTATTCCAAAAGTTTTTTAACTATAATATAACAATTATATCACATTCTTATTTTGTAAATTTAGTCTAAATAACTTAATCCATTTCCTTCAGACGGCTTGAATCCTGTGCATATGTGGCTTGCTTCCAGGAAGACACCATATTTTATGTACCACACAAGAGGGGACCACTTTCCTAACATTTCTTCCTAGTGTATTCCAACTATTTACCCATTACACAAATTGTTTGTACGCTATGTGACGCCACATAGAGTTACTATTCATTCTTAGTTTGTCTTTTACAATTTCATCTCCCGCGAGTATAATCATGTACTGCAGTGCCATGTTTAGTGTGTCTACATTTAGAATAACATTGTTAATGTTTTCATCCACAATTATACATTGAGCTAAACCTCGCACATTATTATGTCACTTTCGGTACAACAAACACATTCGGTCATACAAGGCATGATAACACACAACACGCAATCACCAATCTAAGTTATTAGAACAACTATCCACTTCACTATTGTCACTACCACACACTCTTATTTCTTGGTTGTCACGAGGAGCTGGTTCAAACTGGTACGCCTTGAATCGATCCATCCGTTTATGTTGTATTAACAAAATATTGGAGAGCAAAATTTAACAATAACCGAGATTACCACTTTTGCATACCTTTAATATATTAAGTTACGTACTGAGCAATGCTACATTTAGGACGTGAACACACGAACAGAATACTATATGCAAAGGAAATAAGATAGTAGAAGATCACTTTATCCCACAGCTATTCAGTTGCGCAAACAAGATAGGTCATGTTACAATACTCGGTTGACTAGCGTTCCGCCAAGTCTGCTACCTGCTTCTATCCTACCAGTGACGTCATCACATTTTCTTCAAAACGCTTATACTCCTCAACGAAAAGTCATATCGCACTCGGACAAAAACCACTGATCATCTGTTTTTCAAAGTAATTTCATTCTGTGAAGAGCTAAAAATGTATTTTTAGACAGAACTGCCCCTTGAACAGTGCCGACCTCTGAGCACTGATGAGCATCCTTTATGCTGCCACCAACTCTGCTCTGTGATACCGTATGACTGAGTCATAGATTATAATGCCCCTCAAAGACACTGTGACAGATTGTCTTTAATGTCTTTAATTGTAGTTCCAACGGATCTTAGCCGACTCTAAAGTCACAACAGCTTTCTTACTGACATAATCAATATGCGACAGGAAGCTTATCTTATTATCCAGGATGACTCCCAAGTACTTGTGCTGGGATACACGTTGGACAGGCCCTCCTGCAAATCGCACCACTGGAGACCTGCCTTTTAGCAGCATACACTTGGGCCTTCTGCATAGAAAACGTTAATTCCACTCTGCTTGTCCAGTCTTCAACTCAGGGTAGAATCTCTCTAATGTTGCCCTGGACCCACCTGGGACGAGTATGAGCCCATGGTCTGCATATCCCAGAACAGTGCAAACATCTGGCATTTCAAGATCTAGTAAGCAATCAAATAAAATATTCTAAAGTATTGGTCCAAGTACTGATCCACAGCATTGTTTTTTAAGCTGTGCCTGCTTCTTCTTCCTTTGAAAAAATCGAGAATTACTGCATTATGTTCTTAGGACAGCCTTTGGCTTTAAGTTGATACATAACTTCCAGCCACCAAGCATTGCTAAATGCTCCTGCAATGTCCAGGAATATAGCCAGGAACTTCAAATATTATGAGCCTGCAGTCACTTGAGAAGAAGTCCTCAGTGACTCTCCATTCATGTACCATTCCACATGCCTTATTATTTGTAATAGTGACATCAATATTGGACTTTGTTCCATGAGCTGGAGACACGTGTTGGTAGGTGTCCTTCCAGATTCTGTACGAGAAGTTCCTGGGCTAAAATATAATCATTTAGTTCTTCCCCTGCATCATCCTTTGTAAGGGAGTGTCATAGTTCTGACTAAGCATTAACATCACCACAGATGACCAGTGGTTTCCCATGTAGAAGATCAATAATAACATCCCATCTGTCTAGATGATCCCTGATACTATCCATGTACTGGAAGTATGAGGACACAATCCACAGTTAAATGTATGGTGTTGTAATCAGCACACACACACACGGTGTGCACTAGATACACTGCTGATCGTAAGACACTTCTATCAAATTGTTCGTCCTTAATACTCTAACTTGGACATTCTCGCCTACTGTAAACACATCGCCCATTAAACCTACCACTTTACCAAAGGGAGCATACTGTGAAGTGTTCAGCCACTTCCCCATCTTGGTTAAATCTTTAAAAGGTGTTTTTATTTTTTTATTTAAATTTATATTATGTAAATATTTCTTAACAGGCTATATGCCATTTTCAGGGTGAGTCTGTCAGGTGTCCGGTATGATACAACAGAATTCAATAACCTAGTAATTGGGGACATGTTAATTTAAATTCATCTTT
>PNEQ01081052.1:0-15771 GCA_003012365.1 Medauroidea extradentata
ATTTACATGTAGTCTTTAAAAGGGGTAAAATTGCAGTTCGCTTTCCACTTAGGTTCCTCTACAATATCAGCTGACATATCGTCGGTATACTGCCAAAAGTGATTAAGTCATAAGTGCTATTTCATTTAAAAACAGTAATAAATTGTAGATATTAACAAAAATGTGGTATGTTACTATACTGTGACACAACAGTACGAAACGACGAATAGACTTTAAACTTTGGGCAATTGTTCGTGAACAACATATACATATTCCTAGCATTTTTATAATTTTATCTCATTTTGACATTGTCACTTTTGGCAGTAAACCGACGATATATCATCTCACTAATCTCAGGTTTGGGGCACCAAATACGTTTCCGCGAAACCTTTTCCCTCTGAAACTTTGTAATGTCAATAAAGTTAAAGTGAATATTTTGACAATATATAATTGAGGGCACCGTCACCAATGGTTGTGCACAGGGTAAACAGATGTTTCTCATTCGATTAACCTCTTACCTTAGGTGTCTGTATTTACCCCACAACGTCAAATAGGCAGGGCTATAAATAAGGCCCAGGCGAAGTCGCTGTTAGTGTCAGGGACAAACTTAAGACTGCTTTTCGCGTGGACAGCTATAGCTACTTATCCTGCTGCAGAATTAGTTCAACTAGCCGCTTGGACATTCTAACACTTGATTACTGAAGTACCAATCTTGTGTACAAAGAGGTTTTTCAATTAAAGTAAATATTATCAGTTACGAATAATACTCGCGAGCAAAGCCACGGGGGACTGCTAGTATTATTATAAGAACAACCCGATATTGATATAAAAGAATCGCTGCTGCGTTGTTTCGACACTAAATACGTATGTGTATATATTAACAGATCTCTACGCTAATATTGTACGCAGTATAAGCCATGCGGCTTTTGTTTTAAAAACTTTTTTTGCAATTCAAGTATCGCAAATTATGGTGTGAAAATAATGCAAATCAATAGAAATGTAATTTTGCGGTCGAAGTGTGCATTACTTTTCTAAAAGCCTGCATACGTTCGTAAATTACGGTCTCAAAAGAGCTTTTCCGAAATATTTTTTTAAATCATTCTAGTACCATGTGCAAGTGTGAATGTACTAGCAAGCATTGTCTTAAACCTCGACATCATATTCAATATTGCATTTTTCCTTTTTTTTTTTTAATTCTGAGAACGTAAGTGAGAAAGAAACTATTATACTAATAATAATTATTTGAGATGATGGTTTATCGCGAGAAAACTTGACTCTTTGTTGGCTTTCAACGTACGTTCAGTTTGTCAAAAGGTTATTGGCTTTTACTTGTATGTAGAGCAGTTACCCCATTTGACTGAGCTGTTAATAATCCTGCTATTGTACTATATGATGCATATTATTGATCTGCAGACAGCTACGTTGTGTCAGACATAGCCAATCATACATGCAGTAAGGAACTACAGTGTTTTCAAGGATATGTTGGTATAAAACATTTTCGCGATATACCACCATCTCCAATAATTATATTTACCTTGTGCTACAGAACACCTATGGCAAACTGTTAACGTATATTAGGTCGCAATTTGTTCTGCACGAAAAATTGGAAAATACTAATGTATATTAGCCTCTGTCAATTAAAAAATTTTTTAATTCTTGACATCAAAAATGCAGTTTTAAAATTTAAATTTCACAACTACTTAGTATTGAATCTGGTTGTTTTTAATCGTTTGGGGTTTAGCGCATAAATAAGTGTTAAATGCGATATTATATTGTTATGTACACGACGTACATGCTGTAGTTTGAATGTAGTGAAGCGGCACGTGTTTATACCGAAATGTGCATGGTTACTATTTTCTTGACTGTTTGTAGAATTGGTGACCATGCATAACATTAGGCGTATTTTGGCGGCTGATTTGGTAGCACGTTTCAGGACCACAGTTTTTTTCGCGACGCCGGTAGCAGTAGTGTTTGCAAACGCACTGCAAATAGTTTGCTACTGTTTACAGTTTTTTGCTACCTGAGTAGCGATGTAGGTTAAAAGGTTCGTTTACAGTGAAAGGCTGTTGTTCGGTAATTTCCGTTTGTGTATATTGCACAGGCAGACCTGAATTTGTAATTTAGCGCGTAAATGTGAAGTGATTGACGTTGTACTGTGCTATATTCAGATTAGCGTTTGAAATAATAATCTAAGGATAAATTTTGAAATTCCCGGCAGACTCAGGCAATTTCGGTATATTCATATTCGTGCTTGCTTGTAAATGCAACTGTTCCACTGCAGACGCTTGTAACCAGCCTATTACCGAAACAACCGCGAAAATACGCCTATTGTTAGTTGTAGGCAGGCTTACGATGCGTTGTGATTTTTTTCCCCGCGCTTTGTACTCGTGAAAGACTTCGAGACTTTTAAAGTAGAAGTTTTCAAAGCAATGACAAATAAGTGGTTCCTCCGCCCAGCGACAGGTACATTTCAGAGGTTCGCATTTCCTTCAGGGCCCTTGGATCCCTAGAAACCAACCGATGTATCATGTTACCCTCTTCTATCCTTTGTGACCGCCGCCTCTGCCCGATGTCACCTACCCCTCTTTTACCCTACGTCTTCTACCCTCGACAGGAATTCGGACGACACAAAAATGTCTTCATTAACACCTGACTAGTCCCGGACAAGCCAGCTTCCCCAGGGGTGGACATTGCTGCCAAACAAACAGCTACTCTGTGCTTTCAAGCAGTATTATGTTCGTGTTCTTGAATCGTATTAGAAAGTGTTCAAAGTGTTTTTTTTTAACGTACGACGTTGAAATTTGACATTTCTTTCTCAGCGTGCTTGTTATAAGGCGATTAGATATAAGAAAATTAATCAATCAATGATGAATATTGTTTTTAATAAGTCCCTGCAAATTTACATAATATTGTCGGAAAACAAAAGAGAGAGAGAGAGAGAGAGAGAGAAATGCGATAGAAAACAAAGGTATTACCGTGTTAAGGTGTAGGCTATGAATTTCTAAAGGTATTAATAAATTACTATATATTTTGTTTAAATTAGTGCACTGGTCATCTCCTTTTATGTTTTTATTAATCAGTTTGTTAATGTTTGTGACAATTTAAGAGTGAGAGTTGCCTACATCGTCATCTTGAAGTTCGTATTATTGTGATAACTTTTCTTTTGGGTGAATCCAAGGACATTTAACCTAACAGCAGAATGAAAACCATATTGATAGAGTTTTATAATTCATAAATCTTTGTTCGCCGTTATTGTTGTTACATATTTAATTGGAGTTAAGAAGAATTTTCTAGCTGCAATTAGATCTGTAAAAACAGTAACGGAAAACAACGAGATATGATGTCTGAAATTATTTTCGTATATTGACACAATGGGCTCATGTGAAACAGTTTCGTAAAAAAAATGTATTTTCTAACACATTGCAACGCATCTTAATTAAGCCAATGGTAGGTTTGTCGTTGCAGTGTGTTGGTAAATACTGTTTTTTTAACGAAACTGTTCCACATGCGCCCACAGTGACAATGTACGAAAAGGAAACACGCTAAGGATAGTTGCAAAGCACCACGGGAATTTTAAATAAAAAATAATTTTTCGATCCCCTCAAAATGGCTCAAAACTGCTTTTACAACATGTAACATCTTAAAAACTTGTCACGGGATTCGTTTGTTACTACTATAGAAACGTGCAATGGACTTTGCTTAAAACTTTCCTCCTATAAAAAGATAGTGCCTTCAGGGCAATTTACATCACAAGGTAGTTTGTGGGCCAACTTCTTTTAACCTCGCACGTGACTACGCACACGAAAGAAGATGCTAATATTTTTCTACAACTACAATGCATTTGAAGAAACTGAAGCCCGTTTATGGCACTACATGTTATGGTAGCCTATTATGTTGGAATCACTCACTTGTACGAGTCAGTGTATGCTTTTCCAGGTAGTGGGGTGAAACCGGGTATGCTAGTTCCGAGTCTGTGTGGTGGCGGTATCTCTCGGTAGGTGCGTATCGGCATTCGTATTGCTCACGTGCAGACAGCAGACGTTTTTACTAGTGTGAGTTTTTATGTCGTTGAAGTTTGTTGTGCCTACAGATACAGAAAATTTTGTTTCCAAATATTGGTGGTAATAACAATGGAATCATGAAACTTTATAGTGTATGAAAAGTAGGTGTTTGTCCTTTTAGACGCGCTAATTTTACAGCACCAGTCATAATGGCAAATAGTGTGATTGGAGCACAACCGTGCGTATGAGGTGGGGTAAAACCGGGCAATCACTGTTCTACCCCGTATGTACCGGATTCTGCCCCGTCCCTGAGTATAATTTCTTAAAAATTATGTAGGCCTACACAATGTTTCGAAACGCACATGCCTGTAACAAATACTGGAAATATTATCTCCAATTTATATGCCGTTGTTTATTTGTGCGCATAATAATAATAATTACAAATGGTTATCAACCGATGACTTAATTTCCCAACAATAAAAACCTATTTTTATAACTAAATTATTTTCAATTTATTTTCAGTGTCCTGGAATCTCATCATGCCTCGAACACACATTCGAAAAACCCAACGCCAGTCTTGGACGAAGGAAAATACGGCCAAAGGTATACATGAAATCATTAGCCACACCACGGGATACAAAAACGCAGCCTCTGCATAAAATGTTCCTCTGTCCACACTAGAAGATAGGGTGAAAAAAAATCAAACAGGGAGCTGTTACACAAGAAGCAGCAGCTAAGAGAGGTATGTGGGCCTGTCATTTATTTAAAAATACTCCTAGCTTGCAAAAATATTAAAACATATCAATTAAGTGAAACGTTTATTTTATACATTGTAAAAAATATCTACCTTCTTTAATGCAGTTACTGAGTAATTATACATGTAATGACATTAACTTAAAAAAATTTACTCAAAATTCGGTTTGTTTGTCCGATAATTAAAATAATAGGTAAAACATGTCTAATTAATATTACATTTATGTTGCATATATATGTCCCTTGCAGAAACTCAGGCATTTGAAAATAATAATTAGTTATGATTTACCGCAGTAGTAGTCACTTAATAAAGTATGTAACTTTTATAATAGAAATTATCCCTATAAGCTATTCTCAGCTGTGAAAAGTTAAAATAAATCATTCCTAAAAGAATTCAATATGATTTGTGCATGGAAATTGAGTGACCGGCCATTATAATGCCACTTGTTTTCACTGGTTTCCCGAGATCACTCCAAACAATTACTAGGACAGTTATTCAACCAAGACCACGGTTTCTTTCAATTGTGTAAATATGTTACCATCTCTAATCTTCCTGTCAATGAATTGTGAAACCTTTAATAAAAATTTCTTTCTAGGAGAAGGCCTACTTCTGTTAGTTAATTTTACTTTATGTGTTTACCTGTTAGGTCTATTTCCTGTGTCATAAAGTGTTTACAGGAGGGGTACATTGAAGCTTACGAGATGCTTTTACATCAAAATATCGTCAACTAAAATTATACAGTCAATCATTACCCTACATATTTTTCAGGAATGGGAAGCTCTAAGTGTGTCTTCACTCTGGAACAGGAAAACGAATTAGTTACCCACATAAAATTGATGGATTCCAGTTTGTTTGGACATACAACAAAATACATTCGTACCCTGGCATACAGCTTGGCAGAAAAGAATAAATTGAAGCATAATTTCAGCCATGAAAATAAGTGTGCTGGTCTCGACTGGCTCAGTGGATTTCTCAAACGTCATCCAGATCTAGCACTGAGAAAACCTGAGGCTGCTTCGGCTGCACGAGCAATGGGGTTCAACAGAACTCCAGTGATGAATTTCTTTGAAATTCTCATTAGCTTTTTCCAATAATATAAGTTTGCTCCACAAAGAATACACAATGTTGTCGAGACTGGTCTTACATCTGTTCCCACAACCCAATCAAAATTGGTGGTTCAGAAGGGGAGGAGACAAGTAAGAGCACTGACTTCAGCATAGCGAGGACAGTTGGTCACAGCGGAGCTCTGTTTCTCAGCAGTAGGAAATTATGTCCCACCGCCTTTTGTTTCCTCTAGGGTGAGAATGGAGGGTGAACTTCCTGATGATGCACCACCAGGAACGGTTGCTGCATGCCACCGAAGTGGATGGATGCGGGCAGACATTTTCCTACAATGGTTAGAGCACTTCATATGCCACACGAAACCCACCAAAGAGGATCCTCTTCTTCAATTGTTTGATAGGCATATCACCCACATAAAAAAATATGTCTGTCATTGATCTAGCAAGGGAAAATTGAATTGTTATTGTTTGCTTTCCCCCACACTGCACACATAAACTGCAGCCATTAGATGTGAGTTTTATGGGGCCTTTGAGTACAGTTTATAAGAAGGAAGTTAAGTCGTGGCTGCTTAACCATCCAGGAAGGGTTGTAACTCAATTTCAAATCTCTGAACTGTTTGACTGAGCATATGTGAGGGCGGCAACCTTGCAAAATGCTATTTCTGGGTTTAAAAAACAGGCATTTACCCTTTGAATGAACATGTGTGCGTAGAAGATGATTTCGCTCTATCAGTGACCACAGAAAGAATTCTAGAAGTGTCCAGTGAACAATCGCGCCGAATCCTTGAATGAATCCATCCTCTAGAGGTGTTGGAGTAATCAACACTAATGTCAGCTTACAGCCAGGATATTCCAGAGATCTTGAAGAATTCAACACAAGTGTCAGCTCACAGCCAGAAACATTCAGAAGCCTTGAAGAAATCAGCACAAATGTCACCTCACCACACAGCCTGGGTCATCCAGAAGTCTAGAAGTTTTTAAGACAGCTGCAGCAACACGTTCCCAAGAGTTTCGTAACCTCACTTTCTCCCAACCAGCTTACTTTTCTGTTACGCCTCAAGACATTGTTCCTCTCCCCTACAGCCAAAGGGATTCTTCTGTATTACATATGAAGAAGGGTGAAACTGCAAAAATAACTGATTCTCCATACAAAAACGAACTACTTGAGCGCTGCGGCAACACAACTGTTGACAAATCAAAAAAAAAAAAAAAAAAAAAAAAAAGGAAAATTTTTCTCATGAATGAACTGTCTCTCTCAAAAAAAATTTAAAAAAAAGTTGCTGCAAGTTTTCAAGACTTCTCAGAAGATGGGGAAGAAGGAACGTTTTGTCTTTGTTGTAAATAACCACACTCATCGACCAAGAAGAAAGACAATTGGGTAAAGTGTTTGAAATGTAAAGGGAGGGCTCATGAAGGTTGCACGGGATTGGATAGTGATGAACTGTTTGAATTTGTATGTGTTCCATGTCTGAGAGGTAAAAATTGATGCTACCCGGTTTTGCCCCAGTGGACATCCGGCCATACCCATACATATGGGGTAAAACCGTAAATAGTAGCACGAACGAATTTGCTCACTTTATAGACTTGAAAAAAAAAATCAAAATTACGTAATGTTATTATTACACTTACTACAGTAGTCTGTTTATATTTGTATCATTATTAACGTAAGTGATTAGCAATTTTTTAATAATTATTTTCTTAGGTGCCCGGTTTTACCCCACGTTCCCCTACTTTTCTTCGTTGTTTAGGTTACCGAAAGACGTATTGAAGGTTTCCATCGTACTATGCAGAGATAACCTAGAACATTAAGGGAAAAACTGATACATAAAATAATAATGCCAAGCGTAGCTTCTTAATATTGCGTCTGATTGGATAGGTATTCCAGTGTTAATATACTGGTTGGTTTGGACTCCGTGAGGGTGCACGAGTTCCTATTTCTAAAGTAAAGTGAGATTTCGCTTGACAAAGGAGTATACGCATAGGCTAAGCTAAGATTTTCTTGATCTTTAAACTAAGATTTGTTATTTATCAGTCGTTAAATTAATGCATGTGAATGTATTTCTCCAAAAATTTAAGGAGTGTTGTAAAGTTAAAAGAAACGTTTGCAACCAAACATCAGGAGTAATTTTTGCTATTAACTGATTTTCTTGCTTCCTGGGAAATGTCCATGCCTGTCACATAGGCCAATCTCATTTTTCTATAGCTGACATATTACAATGTTAATTGCATTATATGCAGGGCACGTGTTTTTATGGCGATTATTAGTGTGTCATTAAATTGTTACGGTAGCGGCACATAACTTGCAGATTAACAAAAACAAACCAACATTCCCATTTTACTGAAGGTTGCGTTATGACGTGAGAACATTCATTTGCACTCGTTATTTGGACAGAATTTCTATAAATTGTTGTGTTTATTACGGTTTAAAACAATAAAAAAGTTTTACCTGTAGAAAATTACTGCCGATTAATATAATAATGTCAGTTTGTAATAAGAAATGCACTACAAAATTATCTTCCCCTGTTAATGACACTAGCGGTTTAGCAGCATCGTTGTTTATTACTCAATACGATCAATGAAATACGCAATTAAAAACATCTGCGATTGCTTTATATGAAAAAACAGTAATTGATCGACACCGAGTGTATTAGAAGAGTTAACTGATTGATAGAAACTGTCAAACTCATATTACTACACATGTTTTCCAGCATTTTTGTGCAGAAACAGCTGTTGATACAGAGCGCAAATGCTACTGGCCTAGTCGGAAAATTAAACATATCTTTCTTTATTTCGTTGGCAACTGCTCTTATCGGGAGTCAGGTACTACAATATCACGGTCACGTAATGCTTGGCTACTTTAGCACTGAGGTTTGCTATTGGCTAGCCGTTCTGTTGAGTGTGCCGCTTCAACTGACGTATAAAGGACCTATGATTTTCAAGAAAACATTTACGCAAGAGCTTATTGCTATGCCTGATATGCACCATTGCGGTTTTGCTTCATTTTTATTGGCAACACATGTTTGCAGAAAAACGTTTATCCTCATATTGCATCAATCAGAATAAGGTGTCTGCGACAGCACATTAATGTAATTTGCAGTAAAACGTGTAGACATAGCAGTTGAAAACTGCCAATTACTGATCATTAGAGATGATGGTTTATCGCGGGAAAACGTGACTGTTTGCTTGATTCCAACACTCGTCCAGCTGATCAGAAGATTACTGGCTTTCGCTTGTACTTGGAGCTGTTGTCCTATTTGACTGAGCCAATAAAAATCCAGATAATGTAATATTTGATGCCTGTTATTGGTCGGCAGGCAGCTACGTTGCGTCAGACGTATATCAACCATTCAGATATGTTGCAAGAAACTACAGTGTTTGCAAGGGTATGTTGGCACAAAACATTTTCGCGATATACCATCATCTCTACTGATCATGCGGTAGTTGCAATTGTGCACATGAGGCACTGAAACAAACTGGTGCATTATTTTTTCACCGAAAATAGGGATCTTTAATGATGTACAATCATAAAAGTCTAAGTCAAGTATGATAATGACACAAGACACGAAAGAATAGAAACTGTTAGACAATTCTAACGTATTTTCAGTTTTAAACCATAACATTTATTTAAATTGTATTATCAAAATTTTCTCTTCGACGAAGCATAAGGAAGAGATGATTTATCGCGGGAAATCTGGACTGTTTGCTGGGTTTCAACGCACGTTAAGTTTACCAGGATATTACTGCCCTTTGTTTGTACGTGGAGCTGTTACCCTATTTGACTGAACCAATAAGAATTCCGCTATTATAATATGTGATGCCTGAAACTGGTCTGTAGACAACTACGTTGTGTCAGACATACAGCGCACAATCATGTTTGTTGCAATTAACTCCAGCGTTTTCAAAGGTATGTTGGCACAAACCATGTTCGCGATATACCATCACATCTAAGCATAGGATATATTCTCAGTAAGTAAACTGATTGACATAAATAATAATGGGATTTCCCAGTTATTTGTCACGCCGAACCATTACAAGAGAAGTATAGGCTAACTTTCAAGAAATCTCTTGCAATGATTCTGCATGAAAAATTAATGAAAGATTCCATTATTATTTGTGTCAAGTAGTTTACCAAGAACACATCCTATGCGAAAACTGAAAATACAGTAAAATGGTCTAACACTTCCCCTTAGCGGTGCTGATAAAATGAACGCCAATAACAAATGTCGTGGAGATGTAACAGCGTTTGAATTTTAACTCAGTGGCGGTTCGATGATTTTTTTTTCAGGTAGACTGTAGAAAATGGTGTGCTAGTTGAATCTACAGCAGACATGTCAAACACACGGCCCGCGGGCCGTATGCCCGAACCACTTCTATATTTTTTGCTACTCAAGTGAACTGTGAAATTTTAAACCAACGTTAGTTTTGTTTCTCCTTTATCTTACAATTATAAAACGGAGTCAGTAGTGCGATGCTAATTTACGAAAACAACTCCCGTTATCTAATGTGTAATGTGGCAATATTTTTTCTCGCTTTTTCACATTAAAAGAATCATACAGCCGACGTGTAATCGAATCGTCTTCATTGCTCACTTTTCCGATCACAATCGATATCTGCATGTCAACAAAGCATTCACTATTGCCAGTCATTTGTACACGTCAGTTTACCATTCACAGTTACAGCTGTTGGAGGTATGCGTTTTTGTGTGCGTGCAACGGATCCAATCAGTGTTTTGTTGTGAGTACTTTCAAAAGGAAAATGTCAATCTCAAAATCTAACAAGCGAACAATCGAAAGTGAACATCGTACATTCCAAGAAAGATGGGAACTTTCTTACTTCTGTTGTGAAATCAGAGGTAAAATTACGTGTTTGATATGCAGTTAAAGTATTAGTGTCGCGAAGGAGAACAATTTGAGAGGCCATTATGAAACACATCGCGAAATATATTATCAGTATCAAGACAAATCAAGAGAAGGAAAGATACGGGACTTAAAAACTACACTTATTAAGCAACAGTCTGTGTTCAAGAGTTTAAAAGGAGACGGTGAAGCCTCTGTTAGAGCGAGCTATACGATAGCAGAGCTGATAGCAAAGAACTGTAAATGTTATAGTGACAGTGAATTTGTAAAGCAGTATCTCGTGAAAACAGCTGAAATTGTGTGTCCGGACAAAGTTAATAAATTCAGAAACATTTCCTTGTCGCGAAATACAATTGCCGAGAGAGTTGATGACATCGCACGTAATTTGAATGAACAGTTGCTGGTAAAAGCTGAAAGTTGCGTAACTATTTATATTGCAGTTGATGAAAGTAAAGATGTGAGTGGCGAGGCACAAGTATCTGTTTTCATCCGCACCTGTGATAAAGACTTAAATATAAGTGAAGAGTTACTGGGTATAATTTCACTTCAAAATACTACAACTGGTGAGGATATCTTTGAAGAAGTGTACCATCTCTTGAAAAGATTTAATCTTCCTTTATCAAAACTAGTGTGTGTAGCAACATATGGAGCTCCTTCTATGGCGGGAAAAAGCAATGGATTCGTTGCTAGGTTGCAGGCCAAGCAGAAAGAAGTCTCTTCTGAAAGTAAGTTACACCACATTCACTGTATTATTCATCAGGAAGTACTTTGCTCAAAAACAGTGCAAATGGAGCACATTTAAAAATATGCAAAGAAAGTGGTAAATTTTATTCGCTCCCGGGGCCTCAATCAATGTCAGTTTTCTGGTTTGCTTAAGGATGTAGGAAGAGAATTTGAGGGCTTGCCATATCATGCAGAAGTTCGTTGGCTTTCGTGTTTTAATGTACTGAAACGATTTTGGCTACTTCGTGAGGAGATAAGATTGTTTTTAAAAATGAAAGGTGAATGTGTTGATCTACTAAGTGACGATAACTGGCTTCAAGATTTAGCGTTTATGGTAGGCATGATAGGGTATTTAAATGCCTTAAATTTAAAGCTGCAAAGAAAATATCAGTTAGTAATTTCAATGTATGATCACATCAAAGTTTTTAAATTAAAGTTGACTCTTTGGGAAGGGCAACTGAATAGTGGAAACTTAATTAAGTTCCCTACCTGCCAAGATTTCAGAAAGTCCCATAGTGCTTCTGATTTTAGCCAGTATACTTCTAATTTAAAGAATTGATTGAGTTCGAAAGTAGGTTTGAAGATTTCAAAACATCTGAAAATGATTTCTCTTTGTTTAGTGATCCATATTCTTTTGATGTTAAAAAGGCAAATAACAATGTCCAAATGGAATTGATTGATATCCAGTGCAACACTGTGTTAAAAAATAAGTTTACTGATGTTGGGATCCCTAAGTTTTATTCTTATTTGCCAAGCCAGTGTTCTGAAATGCGCCAGTTTGCAGCCAGAATAGAAGGCATGTTTGGATCTACTTATCTCTGTGAACAGTTATTTTCACTTGTGAAGGCAAACAAAACATTCCATCGATCAAGCCTGACAACACAACATTTATTCTCCGTCCTCAAAATAGCATCATCACAAAATCTGGTGGTAGACATTGAATCCCTGGTTCCTAAAAAAAAGGCATCAAATCTCAAGTAAACAGTAGGTAAGTGTCTACTTTGCCCTTCCCTCCACCAAACAATTCCTTCCACATAAAAAATGTATTTTATCATAGGTACATTGTCAAAGGAATAATAATAATTATAATAATAATATAACTAATGTTCATTGTGTCGTGATATGTGCATTTTCAATATTTTATTATATGTACATAGCCAGTGATGAAACAACGATAACAATGTAAATGTAATATTTATTGTATCATCTTGTGTGCAGTTTCAATACTTTTTTCAAATAATGTTAAGTTACGTAATTTTCAAATTCAGTAAAAGTATAAAAGCAATATTTTTCTTTGTGGCCCTTGGACGTAAGTTTTTTAGTCGAATTGGCCCTCTGCAATCATTTAGTTTGACACCCCTGCTCTACAGTCTTTGATGCGCTGGTCTGCTAACGGATCAAAAGCCGGTAGATATTTTATGGCTATTGGTCTACAGCGTGTGCATCAGAAGAATACAGTTTTGAGTACATGCAGCCCTCCCTTGCAAAATTCAACCGGCCGCAACTAGTTTGAAATTATTAGACATTCTCTGTTTCTGCATAACGTCTCACACTCTCAGATTACACAAGAAAATCCTACATCTCCAAAAAAACTGTGCTTGCTGAAGGAAATTGTATCAAAAACAGACTAAATTGTGAGGTATCATCTGCGTTGCCGATATCATTTTTCGGACATTTAAAAGGCGTAAGACGTAGCTACGAACATTTTTCCGAAGGTCTCGTTTCTTGATTTGTATCGCCAGTAACGTAATCATTCGTAGGAAATAAGTTCTTACTTTCTCCCGAAGGTATATTAATAGGGACCGGAAAAATTCGCAAGCTAAAAGTCGAACACCTGTAAGCGGTGTCACTTTGACAATCGGTTCATAACTTATTTGACACATCCTGACTGGAGCTAAGAAAATCATAAAGGCGCAACTAAATACAGGCTCAATAAAGTGGTATCACTTTATCAGCGAGCAGACAACGAACAGTTGCTGTTTGAACGAGTACCAGTGAACACGCGAATTTTTCTGATACCTGTACATTAGGTTGAGAGAAAAGCTGTTACTATTTTGTTTACCTTCACGAGTCATTGTGGTCACCCAGTCTTGTGATATAGTTAATTATCATTCTTTAAATTAAAGTAACAGCAAAAAATGTATAAATCCAAAATTGTAGGCACTGATACTACTTTAAGAAGTATGAAACGAAGGTAAAATACCAATAATAGAAACCTTTTCATGGGAGACACTGTGAGTTAGTGTCATTTTACTCCCAGGATTGACTGTAAACAATTGAACTTATTTGACTGGACATCAATTGACGCAACACGCCAAAGAGAGCGGTAAACAATAGTGAACCGCAAATGCTGAAGTAGAGGGGCTTTCTGTGGTCGTGACATTGTGGTGACTGACTTGCTACAGGAGCAATTGCTGATGAAGTATCTACACGTTATTTAGTGTTTATATGACTCTGAAGGCCAGGCTGTATGTCAAATATACCACGAAACATATGCGTATGTTCACAAAATATTAAACGTATTTTAAATATCTTAGATGTTGAAAACCCGCTTTCCAAGCAAGGTCGGTGTTAATGAATCTATAGCTTATAACATAGCCCGCTGCTTTGTCATGGAGGAAATCCAATCTTCCTGGCGAGCCCAGAGAATTTGAGAGTAAAATGGACTTCGATCAGCGATTTGATACCCCCGAGAATATCCCAAATCTTAAAGCCACGAGTTTGACGCGAAAAGATTTTTGCACCATTTTGTGTCAATGCCTTAAGTGTGTGAAAGTGCGATAAATTAATAATTTTATATTTATATTAAATAGTGTTAGTTTTGTAGACGATACTTGTGAGTACTTTTTTCTCTTACGGAATAATTTTAGCTCGCATAGTTTTTTCATAACGCTGCGTCAAAGTCAAAATTTGCATGTTCTGCTGCCATGTAAATATTAAAAACCGATTGACTTACGTTCGTGAAATAATTCACAGTGAAATAATATACTATGTACTACGTAATAAAACAACTGATAAAATCCCAGGAATTGTTTTTGTATTTTAAAAAAATTGCTGGGTTTGCAACTTTTTTGTGTACTTTTGCGACTTTTTTTTTTTAATTCAAAATATTACGTTGTGGGTTTTTAAATGTTTTATTGCGAAGCTCATGGGATGTTAGTACACAGTGTTTAAGTAGGTCAGTTGGTTTTCACTATTTGTATGACAACGTAACAACCAAATTTGGACTTTGACATCCCGTTATGAGACAACTATGAGAGTTAAATTGTTTCCTAAGAGTAAAATGTACTCACAAGCAGTAGTATGATTTGGCCGTTTCTGGGACAGGAGCCGGTGTGAGGATTTCTGCCGAGTGAGGATTTGTCCGCCATGTTGTGACGTCACGTCCCCGACCGCCATGTTGGATGACCTTGACCTTGACCTTTAACCTTGACCTTGACCTTGAGTGTCAAATTACCAAAATTTCCCAAAATTTCGAAAATTTCGAAAATTTTCCAAAATTCCGAAAATTTCAAAAAAATTTCAAAAATTCAAAATTTTCCAAAAAATTTCAAAATTCCAAAAAATCCCGAAAAAAAATATTACCTCCGTTTTGTTTCCGGTCACCATATTGTTTCCGGCCGCCATCTTGGTGTTTATTCCAAAAAAATTTCGATTTCGCATTCCATAATAACCCCACACGTATTTAATAAATAAAATTTAAAAAAAAAACTTTTTAATAAAATTCTTTTTAGTAAAAAACTTTTAAATGAAAAACTATTTAATAAAAAACTTTTTATATAAAAATTATTTAATTAAATCAACTACCGACACGTCTTACCCGTACGAGCTCCATCGACACACTGACGCCCCCCACCACTTTTTACATGTATATATTAACTTATCCCCCCTCCCCTCCCCTATCAGGTACTTTATTTTAATTGGCTGTTAGTCACGTGATGATTTCCCCCCTCCTTCCCCCTACTTTCCCCTCTCACCGTCACTCGTGTTATAACCCGCTCAAACTACCACACACCCCCTCCACCCCCCTCTCCCAACTTTACCACCCCTTTCTTATCCTTCATATTAAAATATATTTCCTTTATAATTCTCACTTCACAGCACCTCACCAGTGTCTTCACATAGCAGCTAGATGACCGTAAGTAGTAACAACCATCGATTGCGACTACGTATTTATCATCAATTTTAAAATTATAGTTTTTTTTTAACATTGTAACTATAATTTCAAAAACTTTATTTGAATAACATTAATGAATACTACTTAAACATGACTTATTTCTTAGCTATATCCAATCAATTCCCAATAAAATCAATCAATTACTAAAAAAACTTGTTGGTAAATATTTTTATTATACCTACAAGGACTTTATTTCCTACGGAACTTCATCGTCTACACT
>PNEQ01081053.1:0-15775 GCA_003012365.1 Medauroidea extradentata
GTCTTCCTTCTCCCACTCACAGCCTCTAGTCTTTGTTTCCGTCAATTTTCTTTCCCCCCCCCCCCCCCTTATTACATCACTGCAAAAAAAGAAACCAGCATGACACTGAGACTATAAAAGAAGCAGAAAAGAAAACAATCCTGCATTATCTAATTTGTTCCCTTCTAGTTTCACATCAGGTTGTGCGCAAAAAAATTGAGCTCGGACAACCTACCTACTGTAGGGTAGTCTTGTGTTGTACATGTACTACGTACTGTTAAGAATACATTCCTTCTGCTGTGCTAGTACTAACTACTCCAAGACACTCGGCTTAATAGTACACTCTGTCTTAATCATAAATTTTACAGACAGAATACTTTCGGTTGTCCGTCTCTCTTTACTATAGGCGCAGTGGCACTGCGCATCTGCGCTATTCACAGTCATGCAGTGCGCATGCGCACTTCTCAGCTGTTGTACTTTACCGGCAACAGTTTCTCCTCTGTCCTAGGTTCTCACTTCTTTCGCTTTGTGTATAGGTCCCCCCTTGCCTCCCTTCGCGCACTCTGTATTCAAGGTCTTGTATCCTTTGTCGTGTTACGGACAAGGTGGAATTGAAACAAAAGCTAAGTGTACTGCCATGTGGTACTAGTTGCCTAGTTCCTGCGCCCTGTGTACGACTGAACGAGACAATGTGGCGAACGAAGCAAGGCAAGGCGTGGAACGAGTCTGGCCGCGAAGAGTGGCTTACGAGTCATATGAATGTAGCGGACAGTAATAAGTTAGTTAGTTTTCGCATTAAACTGCAGACGTAATAAAAATGTAGATATGTATGAAATATTCAGTTTTTAAATTGTAGCCAGAACGAAAGTACAGTTCAGTAAAATATGCTTCTTTTTGGCATTCATTTTCATAGTTTTTGGTGCAATGACAGTTATAATTTCTCCTGATTGTTGTAAATTTATTTCAGTGTTTGATTACCACTTAACAATGCAGGCTGTGCGGCAGCTGTCTAAAAAAGAAAGTTTACTTATTTTAGTTTTGAACTGGTGTTCACTTACTATCGTCTTCAAAAGGAATTTTCAATAAACAGGGTTTTAAAGTTTTGTTAGACATGCATACATACTAATCACGTTCGACCAAATATAATTATGGCCCCAATAAGATCTAAAAGAAGTAACATATGGAATCACTTCAGTGAAGACGAGGAGCGAAACCATGCTCGGTGTAATTATTGTGCTTTATTTCTTAGCTTTAACAGTGGCTCATTAGGAAATTTTGGCCGTCATATGAAAAATAAGCATTACCAGTGTCAGTGTCTGTTGAGAGGCAATCAACTAACTCTGCGACAAGGACACTGCCAGAAGAAGAAGTAAACGACCCAGCATGGCTAGCTGTACCCTCAACTAGCTCAGCTATACCTAATTATTCCCATACTGAACCGACTACCCCACAACCACACTGCTCAAACACACCCATTTCATGTTATTTTCGCTGACTATCTTCAGCACGTAAAGTCGAACAAATTGATAAACAAGTGATTTCCATGGTAGCTAACGGCCATAATGCATTTTGTTTTGTTGAAGAACCTGAGTTTAGGAAATTGATCGAAATGGTCTCTTCTTGCCCCGGCTACAAGCTTCCTACGAGGAAAACTTTGACAAACACATTGTTGCCACAAACACATCTTGAAATTTCTCTTAAAGGACAACACATTTTGAAGGAAGCACATGATGTATCCTTAACTACAGATTCGTGGACAGCTTCCACTAATCAAAATTATGTAGCTGTCATAGCTCATTTTATCGATACTAAGGACGCAGATCTTAAGCTATGTTCCTTCCTTCTTGGATGCATTGAGTACAACGAAAGACACACAAGTGCAAACTTAATTGCTTTCTTAACACAAATAATCCAGGACTGGCAAATCACAAACAAAGTAGTTTGCATTGTTAGCGACAATGCTGCCAACGTATTGGCAGCTGTGAGGTTAGGGCCGTGGAAATCTGTAGGTTATTTTGCTCACTCCCTTATCCTTGCTGTTCAAGCAGCTTTGGGAAAAATTTCGGAAGTTGTCAACAAAGTAAAGTCCATAGTTGAATATTTCAAAAAAAGTAGTTCAGGTTTAGTCAAACTGAACAAAATACAAAAGCAAATAGGTCTACCCCACCTGAATCTCAAGCAGGAATGCAAAACCTGATGGAACTCCTGCTTTATAATGTTAGAGCGTATTTTGAAAACAAAAGATGCTGTAATTTGTACTTTATCATTGTCGAAGAACGAGCTTTCAATGCAGTCTGGAGATTGGGACATAGTTGAAAAAGTTATTCGAATTCTTCGGCCGTTTTTTGAAGTTACCTGTGAAATTAGTACAGAAAAAAATGTGACTTTGTCTAAAGTTTTAATTTTTACCCAGCTGTTTTCCAAACATATAGTAAAATGTGTCTCGGTGCCTCAGAAATCCCAAGAAATCACGACTTTGTTAGAGACTTACTGTCTGAAATCAAGTCGTGATTTCATCCTCTTGAACAAAATCAGTTGTATGCTGACTGCGCATCGTTGGACCCACGTTTCAAGAAGAAAGACTTCAGAATACCAGATGCCTTCAATCAAGCTGTAAAAAGTTTAAAACAAAGAGTTAGTGACATTCAGTTAATTGTTCAGAATGATGGTGTAACTGTACCTACGAAACCAACACAGAACCACTCTCAATCAACAGAAAATAGCATTTGGAATGACTTTGATGTAGAATTGTTGCAAATTATGAAACCAGAAAATCCTGTTGCTGCCGGGATTCGAGAGGTTAATAAATATATCAATGAAGAATATTTAAATTGTTTCGAAGATCCCTTGCAGTGGTGGAACAATAGAAGAAACCTATACCCCCATCTGTATCAATTATGTAAGTAAGAAAAGAAGGGGTCCAAGCACTTGAGCCCTGTGGAACACAGTGTTTTATATTGTATAGTGCTTGTATAAGAAGCAGTGGTGTAGTCAGGATTTCAGTTTGCTAACAGTCACCCATCCCCCCTAATGAAGTGGGGAGTCCGGGGTGGACCCCCGGAAATATTTTGATTTCAAAGTGCAAGATGAGCCCATATTAAGATGTTTTCCTAGTAGAGATGTGAATAAAAAACCTAACACAGTCATGCCATGATTTCCATTGCTTTTTTTAAACTTATTTCTTATGTCATCAGAACTGTCCTAAAGTGTCTCCCTCTTACAGATTTATTAAAAATGTATTTTTTATAATGATTAACTATACATTTTAACGGTTATGTATTATGTGTTGGTATCTCATATAGGTGGAATCTCTTTGTAAAAGTCTTTTAATTTAACTTATTTGAGAAATGCAATATGTTTAGCCTAAACGATCAGAAGAAACACCTACATTATTTGCCTTCGGTTAAGGAAATTCTCGCCTAGCACATGAACTGTGATACATAACATGTCACATGTGTTTTGTTTTCCACAAAACTGCCAAAATTATTGCCAGTATCTTTACATATTAGAATAAAAGAGTCCAAATACACACCTATATTTTAAAAAATATAGCACACATTTTAAACATTTGTGACACCTTTAAAATGAATGTATCTGCTGTTTGATAATTTATGTATTGAGATAACAACCAAACTTGTAAAACAGAACAGCATTTGTTTGACTTTACGCCTTACCTTCCACTTTTAAGATCACATAAATATGTTTTTCAGACATCTTACCGGCAGGTTGTCGGCAAGCCAGTCCCTATACACTAGAAGGTACAACCTTATCGCTGGCGAGAGTAATTGAATGCAAGACTGCAGCGAAATCACTGCATACCTCTTTAGTGTTCTGTTCATAAAGACAATGTTATTCTTTATGAATTCACCTGTCACGCCCGTATTATCTACCTAATAATGGCTTCCAGTGGATAAATAAGAGTGTTTAGAGAACTTTGCTTAAACGCACACAAATAATTTAAATTCCCAACACAATAATTTTGGTGTCGAATTCTTGCATCTCGCATAAACATGAACAGAACTAGATGAACCGAACAATTGTTTAAAAAAATGAGTATTAATATGGATTCGTGTATTTTGTATTGCATGTTGAGCGAAAATCATTTACTTCTGTATTACGTTTATATGACACTTGTCACAACAAGATTAAAGGGTTATTTGACAAAAATTTTATTGTATCGCATTTGAGGTCCATTAAGCAATGGTTATTTTGACCCGGCAAAGTAACTTTATTTCACTCAAAGTATTAGGTTTTGTAGTTTCTCCAAAACTTTTAACCGGAAAAAACAAATGTAGATTTTAAACACTCGACTTCCAACTATCTATTCTTTCACAAAATGACCTCAGAACTAAAAAAATTAATGTAAAGCAAGGCAAAGTTATTCCCGTAGGGTTTAAATTCCCAGCTTTATGGTAATAATAAACAACATTTTAATAGCTCATACATCAATGAAGTAGTTAATTTTAAACCTTACCGGTACCATTACACCAGCATCCTCATCTTCCCTTCTGTCTTGCTTCGGCACTTTGATAAAGTATGACAATAGATTACTTCCTTTTCTTTTTTTGTCATACATATCAAAACTTGTGCAACGTTACTTCACAAAAAAAAATTATATTTTAAGCAGGGCAAAAACTGCTCGAAGTGATATATTCAGTGTACAGACTGAGACTAGTCAGGTCATGCGGATACCAAATTCGGCACACTTTCTAGTCCCTTGGAGCAAGCAATGCTATTGTTGTTTGAAGAGTTTGGCTCAAGGGGTAGGTAGTGGCTGACCAGCCCGCAATCTTGCTGTGAGATGAGACCGCATTCAGAAAAAAAAAATAAAAAGTAGACTGGAGAGAGAGGCTATGACCCAGAAGTTGCTGCTTAGTACAAAATATACCTAATTCCAGCTTCCAGTGGACTAGACACATTATTAGTATTGTTAAATATTACCAAAAAAACATACATCATGTGTTTGTGAACATTTTAGTAATTAAATTGCCGGAAACATTCATAAATATATTTATGTAGCATTAGGTTTATATTTTTTAATTTGAGTCTTTTGGTTTCGTGGGGGGGGGGCCTGGCCCCCATGCCCCCCCCCCCCCTGGATATGCCACTGATAAGAAGTAATATGACTCATTGAATTGTTGTCTTTAATTACTACATGTTGTTGCCTGTGTTCCAAATATGATAAGTACTTAAAAACTGTTTCTTACTCCATAATATTCAAGTTTATTGAAAAGTAGGTATTTCGTGATTAACGCAGTCAAAAGTCTTCGCTAGATCATAAAAAATACTGACTACTTACTTGTTCCTTTGAGTTCAAAGCATCTAAGATTTTATTAGTTAATTTTACAGCAGCATTTTTTCCTTAGACCAAACTGACATGGGGTTAAAATGTTATGTTTTTGTACATTACTCATAACATTAAAAAATTATTGAAAAAGTAGTTAATAAAGAGATAGGCCTATAGTTTTCTTTCTTAGTTTTTTCTCCTTTTTTATGAAGAGGGACAACTGTGGCATATTTTTATCGATCTGGGAAACACCACTCTTTAGAAAGTTATTACGTAAGATAACAATAGGTTTACGTAGTTAACTCAGCACTACAGTATTTTATAACTTTACTATTTATCCCATCATACCCACATAAACTTTTGGTTTTTAAATTTCTTGTTATGGGCTTAATTTCTGCAAAAGTAGTCGAATTTGGATCTAAAGTAGGACATTTTTTTGGAAATGATTTATTTATATAATCTAGGGGTTCATTAATAGATACGGATTTTGATACAATAGTATCGGCAACATCATAATATCCCCTATTGTTCTGATTTTATTTGAGGAGCTACTGATAATATTACTGAAGTACAAGCTTTTTGCATTTACAATAACTTTACGTAATACCTTGCAGTACATTTTATAATGAGATATTACATTTGGATGACATGATTGTTTAGATTTTAAATAAAGTAATTTTTTATTTCTGCAAGAAGTTGCAATACCTTTGGTAATCCAGGGATTTTGTGTATTGCATTTTCCATATTTAGTGCTTGTTTTTAAGGGACAGCATGCCTTGAAATGGGTCAGTACAATTTGTAAAAATAAATTATATTGGTTATCAGGATTTGTTTGAGCATTTAAAATATCCCATGTTTCTGCACCCAATGCTGGTTTTTTAATGCTGTTTTTAATTGAAATATGTAGTTTAAAACAAATTTTTTGTTTGTACAGTATAAGCTCTTAATGTGAGCTCTTTTTAAAGAACTGCTTAGAACCCACCCAAGTTCTAAATGTGCTTTGTTCGGAGGCCAACATCTCATACTTACCTTGTATTGTGTTTTTTTATTCATGAGGTTCCATTATATTAGATACATATGTGTGGTCTTGTGAGAAAAGTGGTTAAAAAGTAAGTTGTGGTTAAAATAACATTTTAGCAATTCCAGAAAATATTGACTTTTAAAGTAACCAAATTATTTTCTGAGCATGTTTTTATTATGGTGGCTAAATATTTTCTTCTTTTTCAGAGGAAATGGAAACATTGGCCAAGGCAGCTGGAGTTACTCTGGAGTCGTAACATTTCAACGTTTCCTAGTTTGTATAGAATGTAGGCTATGTTGTATAATGAATTTGTCTTTTGAAAAAATGTGAGTTTTCTGTTTAAAAAATAACTTTGTCCCTTACATGTAAAACTTTTATCACTGCAGTTCACTGTATTCTTGTATAGTTATTGTGTAGGTATCTTCATTTAAAAAAGGTGACAGTTGTAATACTTTCATAAAAATTCAGAATCAAAATATAATTAAATATTAGTATCTTGACACTTGTGCTCTTTTTATGCTGGCAGATATTATGCTCTTGTTTCTTTCTCCTTGTGCCATTCCTTTTTAATTTAAATGAAGTTTTAATGGAATATATAATCTTTCAGAGAAAAAAATTCATCATAGACAGGTGTAAGTTGTTTCTAAAACATGGAGACAAACTTCGGAGGATGGTTCCTTGGGAAAAATATAGTTGACAATATGTAAGACACTTTTTATGTGACCGTAATATTGAGTAATAGGCCTTTAAAAATCAAATTGGAAAATATTAAGTTCCCCACGTACTGAAAACTTATGAACTTAAACTGACAATACTCAGAATATTACTTTATGTAAACGCGGCTGACAAACAAACAGCAAAAGCTGGTTGAAACTTTCTGCTCTTATGAAAATAAAAGGAGTGGCCCCCTTAAATTGCTTACAACTTTTGGAACGTCATGACATTCTAACATTTGAAGGTAAATTACTGAGTAATGTGACGTGAATATTAAAAAAAAGGTCCTCTGATAGCGACTGTCTTGGACGCATGGTTTTCGTTTAAAAATGCACATGAAGTTCGGGCTTGGTGATACATTCCCTTTCTCTAACAGTGTCCCATGCTACTCTGTGTCCTTCCACTTAAGTATTCTCCTACCCACCTAACAACCCTTTTATCCCCCAGCAGATTATTCACTTTTCCCACCAGAGCCATGTGAGGTAGGCTACCTTATCAAAAGTTTTTTTTATAATCTACAAAACAAGCATCTACTTGCTTTCCTTTTTCCACCTCCTCACTATATATTCCAATAACCCTGCCAACTAGTTTCGGAAGGTATAAATAATTAATAGGCTTGACAATATAATTTGTCCAATTCCTGAATTTCGTCCTTCCAGCGATAGTTTTACTTGATAAACTCCTACGGACGTCTCGTCCAAGAAAAAATACTATTCTACATTACGTCGTCATATTTACTGTTCAACACGCACTCTAGCATTTTATAATAGATTTTCTTTTGCGTACCCTGTTTCAGGCCTCAAAGTCGGTCACTTTTTTCACTTCTAGTCACTTTTTTTGACCAAAGTCAACTTTTAGTCACTATTTCTGAAAATTATCACTTTTTTGAAGTGCTCAAAGGTGGCTTGAATTTTTTTAACAACGAAATTGCCTCATGATAAGTCATTAAGTTAACGAAGGTAAGTAAATACAATTTTTAGTTTGTTTTATATTTATTTGTATCGTATTTAGGCTTGACGATGACGTTTGTTTTGAACGTGATAAGCTTGGCAACATTATAAGGTTGTCTGAGTTTGGCGAAGGTGTGTCTGGAACTATAGTTACCATCATTGTGACGGCCTTACGTAACGGTAGTCGCCACGAAAATACTCCTTCTCTGTATGAAATCGTAAAATTTACAAACGTAAGTTATGCGGAATCATGAAAATTTTCCAATTTTTTGCATGTTCCGTAGTAAGACATGTCTTTGATTCTATATATCTATTGTACGTGAATTGACAAAATCAATCTTCCACTGTGATGAGAGTTTCGAGAGTATCGAAGTGAACTGGAAAATGGTGAGTGTTTAGGTTACATAATGCAACGTGTTCGGTTATCCTGGTAGATTGTTAAATGTTACCTGGTTTATTTTTGTTTGTCATGACTCATACGTAGTGATAAAATAAATACTGTATTTGTATTTCAAAAAGGCAAATAAAATTTTAGACCTACAAATTTGACATTTATAATGACGTGACGTTATTTTTGCCAAAATTTGTCTCCTGGTGAAATGGAATTAAATTTTCTTCACGAATCGCCAAGAAATGCAGAAACTCTATTCACATAATACAGAATAAAGTTTACCGGTGGCAAGATACAAGAAGACAACAAGGATCAAATTATTCTTTTTTAAGAGTTCGTGGACCTGGCACGTGAGACGTGCTAAGTCATTTTTCATGTATAGTTACTAAAAAGGATTCTAATGAGTTTATCTACGAAAAGAAAACACACTTCAGATTAAGACCCTATGATTTTAAAAACGCACTCCGATAATTAAAAACATGAATATCAAGCTCCTCAAAAGTGCTAAAAATGACTTTTTCACGTTGCTGTAGCTGCGAAAATATCAACCGTAATCTTAAAACAAATTCATAGAAACCTGCATTGAACTTTACCACATACTTTCCACAAATAAAATTATAGGGTCAACGCTTGAAGTCCCATTGAAAAACTGTTACTACATAAACACAGCACGCTAGTTTAGTCCTCTGCACCTAGAGGCGATGAGGTGTTTGACGCACTGGTTATATTCGACTTATCGCCTTCCCCATTTCCGTGCCTCAAACGTAAAAAAAGAAGCTATGGTCCACCAACTCGTAAATCTGAAATATAGAGGCGAAATACAAAGGTTAAGGTTATTCAAAGTTATAAATTCTTTATCCCTTTGTTTGCCTCTTGAAATTATTGATAAGCCCCTAAAGACTCTATTTTGTAAAATATTAACAAATAAAAATTGTCTCACAATTAAAAATTGTTAGGTGTAATGTAAAACATTAGAACGTCAGCATAACGTGATTGCAATTTTTTTTGTTTATGAAATATCTGATTTTACCTTTGGAATAAATTTTATTTCTTGCGATTATTAACATTGTTTTATAAACCTGTGTATTCTCATTCCATTAATACGTATTTTATGATTTTTAGGTCTATACAACACACAGACTAAATGTCCACACATACATATAGATTTTCTACCATTAAACTTTAAGTTACAGGTTTATGTTCAAATATTTAACTAAAGTAAGATACCCTTTGCATACATTCAATACAGCAACAATAGATCTTGAAATTAGTGAAATTTATGACAAAATGATATGATTAACAATAAAAATGTTAAAATGAAAGAATCTTATTAAAATGGACGAAAACATTAAAATATTTTCACGGAAAACAGGTGTGTCTAGTATCATATATGCGAAACATGAGTACAGAGCAAAAAAATATTAATAAGTAGGTAGTTTACAATATTTATTATGCATGTATATCGTATAGTAATATAGAGGTAACAAGTATTCAGTGTTTTTTCGCGTAAGAAAGGTACAAATGGTGGCATTGAATACTTTTATGTAAAATCACTTTTCTGTCACTTTTTCACCTTTATAGTCACTTCGTAGTCACTTTTCTCAGTCAGTCACTATATTTACTATTTTAGAGATATTAGACCACTTTGAGGCCTGCGGTTTGTTTACTTTTTTTTTTTTTCTTTATCTCCTGGACTACAACCTACTATTGGTACTAGTAGTATGGGATATGGTTATATTACAGTTAGTAGGCCGACATGACAACAAGCATGCAAAACAATAAAGTATTAAAATAAGCACACTTTCCTGTTTATCTACTGGCTGTTATCTAAACTGCTCCCAGGTAGACCTCAGTAGATTTGGCAAACAGACAGATTTGAATATTTACATCTTGATGGCTGGTAGACAGTAGAAACTTGTACAGGGATATTGAATTGTTTTAAAGTAATGTCTACTCTATCAAGTAGATTGGTAAGGTATTCGTAAGTGCCTCTGTTACACATGTTGATGTAGGTATCTAACTACACCAAACTTAAAACAAAGCTTAAGTCGACCACCTAGGCATTTGCAATTTTCAAATAGACTAAACAGCCACTACTTCTTTCCTAATCTCAAACAATGAATACTGTACAAAGCACCTATTGTCTACATCCAGAATTTTAAACAACATGAATTATGAAGAAATTTTCCTCATCTTATTTCAAAGGGGCACCTGCTTACCCCTGTGTTTGAAACATTTTTGTAGTCTCAGCTGCCGGGGTCACAGAATTGTAAATAATAATTATTATTTTATTTTCAAATTATGTCTGCATAAATATACAGTAATTTGTGTAAGTCAAATGTACAAATAATCATTTTTTTTTTTTTTTTTAGACATTCAATCTTTATAGGTTGACTTATAGAGCTACTATATAACTTAATTGGTAAGAACACAGAGCAAGGTCTGCTAACAAAGAATAACAAATGTTAGGCATAAATAATAGTATTGTTATTCTTGCATGCAATAATTAAATGTAGGCCTATTGTGAAAATAACCAAAACCTTAAATGAAAGTGTGCTACTGTCCAAATGCAATAACAATAACACACCCACTCACTGCGCAATTTCCTTACAAGTGTTAATGAAATAATTATATCAGTAATAAGAAAAATAAATCGCACTCAGATCACCAACAGAAAAATATAACCTTTCAAATTGAATAAGTTCGCCATTTCGCTGCAGAGCAGCACCAATACCAATGCAAATGTTCATAAAAACAAAATTCAAATTAACAGGTTTCTGCATGAAACTAAAATTTCTAATAATTTCAAATATTATGTTACGCTGGTTGAATTGCTTAATTTTTAAGCAAGACTGAACATGTGTTTAATTTTTAAATATTATTTACTCCTGAATTTTATGATGCACGATTTGATTTTCGTTTTCTCTGTTGCGCGCTTTGATTGTTTTTTCTGTTACGTTTGTTTGACTATCGTGTTAGGTTTTGTAAAGTAAACAAACACAAGCCTTTTTTCGATACGAAAACTGCGGGATGTGGATTTATGTTGAATTTTAGATGTTTGAAAGATCCAAGGCTGCACAGGATTTCAGATATTATTACTGCATTCCTATATGTTTTGACAAAACGTCACGATTTTTGTTTTAAGTGGAAGGTGTAGAAATATTTATCACAAGGAATTGTGACATAGTTTCAAATTTGAAGCGTTGAACTATTTTGTCATTAATTAATAATGTATGTTTTAATGTGGCTTACAAAATGATGCCATGTATTAATATATTAGCAGCAATGTTTTCTTAAATTAAAGTCTCAAACGGTAGGCCTATAGGTTCTCAGTTTTCCTTTACTAATACTTATTGCAGTGTATCATAATAATAACCTCTTGCAGTTGGGCTTTCGCCCGGTGGCAAGCTCACATGCCTCTCTCCCTCCAGACCTCTCATGAACAAACCAACCCTGTCAACACTCACCAGCTCCTCTCTAAGCACATTCTACTCTTTCACCATCCTCACCATCATTGACTGCCTACCCCTCTCAGTCTTCCTCCACACCCTCCATAACTTAAGACTGTTGTTCCCTCTCCCTCCATAATCACCCTTGATTAAATGGGAACCTAAGATTCCCCATCCTCCCTCTCCCTTCACTCTGAACAACCTAACAAGCCTCTCCACCCTTCGCCTATCCTTCAAAGTACTCCAACCCATTTCTTTCATCATCACTGATGGTCTGTAATTACCTTCATCCTCTCCCTCCTGCCCATGCCTTCTCCACCTGCCCTTCACCCATTCAGCCGCTCTCCACTGGACCTTCTCCAGTTCCTGCACCTCCCCTTCCACGTAGGGATCCCACTCTGCCGCTGCATATTCCAGAATCAAGCGTACCATTGAGGTGTATTCCTTCTCCTTCACCCCACCACTTACTCCTTTCAGGACTCTTCCCAGCATTCCCAGGGCCCTTCTTCCGTTAGAAACCACTCTCTTCACCTGTCCCCTCCACCCAAGGTCTTCTTGCAACATCACCCCTAAGTACTTGTATTCTGCTGCCTCTCCTATCTCCTGCTCTCCCCTTCTGTATGTCTGCTTGCTCTTTACCCTCTTTTTAGAGAATCTCACTATCTTTGTTTTCTTTACATTAATCTAAATTTTATTGTATTCCGTCCATTCCAGTACCCGATTAATGTATACCTGCAAGTTGTTTTTCTAACCTACCTCCGAATACCGTACATAGTCATCCGCGAACAATCTCATTCTGACACACACTCCCTCTCCCATATCATTTACCATTATAGTAAACAACAAAGGGCCCAGAACTGTGGCACCCCGATGTTACAGCTTCTTCTTTTGACAAGGAGTTCCCCACTCCTACTCTCTGTCTCCATCCCTTGAGGAACTCACCAATCCAGTCAACCACCCACTTGTCATCTAGCAGCTCATTTACTTTCCTCATTAAAATTCCATGTTGCACCTTTTCAAACGCCTTCTCAAAATCTATGAATTAGGCATCCACCTGCTTCCCTTCATCTACAGATTGTACTAGATCCTTCAATTGAGCACCACTTATCTTAGTATACTTTTCTAATACTAAAATGTAAATGCCGAATTTATGTATACGCTACCGTTAGGCCCGTTTAGGGTTCTGAAGAATCGGAAAAAAACCGGAAAAATTGTGGAAAAAACAGAGAAATTTGTTTTTTTTTTTTTTTTTCCTCTGATGTAAAAATGGGAAAAATTGGACTTTTTTCATCTAGATGAAAAATTACAAAAAATTTAAAGAAAAAATGCCTAAAAACTAATCTTACAATTTCTAAATTACAAATCTGTATGTTTAATGTATTTACATTCGAGCCTGTCTACCGTTACACATAGTACCATACCAGTACCACGAAAATAAAATAATTAGCAAATGTAACACAAAGTTTGAAAAAGAACCACAATCAAGTTGGTACAGTAAAATAAACAATATGCACATGGATTAAACATAAATAGTTATCAAACACATACTCATACACAACTTACAATCTCTGCCAGGAAAACAGTTTCGATTACAACAAAAAACCCTTGTAGTTCAAATTCACAA
Organism: Medauroidea extradentata; assembly: GCA_003012365.1. Taxonomy (NCBI): domain Eukaryota; kingdom Metazoa; phylum Arthropoda; class Insecta; order Phasmatodea; family Phasmatidae; genus Medauroidea; species Medauroidea extradentata. The sequence goes on from PNEQ01081053.1 coordinate 13,416, forward strand.
GTAACACCCTAAGATAATTATTAATTATTTTGCTGCTTTTATCAACTGGTTAAGTGGTGTACTTTGCTGTTGTTTTACGTTTATCAACTTAATGCTTTTTTTTTTTTTATATAATTGACGTGTGGAATTTGACACTGATCGCTGTTTGCCAGGTGTTCAGTTATGACTTACAATGGTGTGTGTGTGCGTTCTTTATTACTAGTAAACAAGTTACTTAAATTGCAGTAATGTGATGCATCTGTAGTTGCCCTTATCTTAAATCTGTAAAGTTCTCATGTTTGCCTTTTTCCCACATTCATACGCCTTGCTATAGACCGTCCCAACCTTATATTGTAGTACAAAAGTTATGGTGCGTGCTGTTGCCAGATCGTAGCCACATTACAAAGTTCAGGAGATGAACTACTTCAGAGTTTTTAGCTTTAAATATATTCTTTATTATGTATTCTAATTTATATTACAATTTGCCTAGCATCATGCTTCAAAATACGTTATTAGTAATTTGTATTACTTTAAAATAAGAAACAATTCTCATACTCCACTTATATTAATTCACTACTTGAATTGTAATGGGCACTTCATTAAGAAATAACTATCACAAGTCATTCAAAATCAATGTTTTGTGGGAACTAAAAAATGTGTCTGTTTTTTTGCACTGTTATTGTCTGCTATAAATTTAAAGTGGGAGAGGGGGATGTTATTTATTTGGACTTTTTTACGTGTCTTGGAACACCACAAGGTTTTAGAGGAACACTGGGAGGAATGGGTAAGGAGTCAGCGAGTGAAGGTCTTTGTTAAGGAACCTTCCGAGCATTCGCCTGGAGTGATTTCGGAAGACCCTGGAAAACAGGAATCAGGATGGTCGGAGCGGGGTATCGACCCCGGGTCCTCCCGAATGCGAGGCGAGTGTTTATTTACTGCTCCACCATGCTCGATTATCAAACAAAAGAGAGTATATTACTGTTCTGCAGTGACGACAACTTAGGTGTATCACTAATTTTCACTACTTCTTTGATAATATGTAGTTTTTCTATACATATCCATACATTTGAAAGTATGAATTTTCGTTAGTCAAAAAAATTACAGAAACTAGGTAAATTTTTTGTCAAGGAAATAAATTAGAGGACGTAGTAAAACCTTGTATGAGTTTTATTATTATATTTGCTCTAATTCAAGATTTTGAAAATTACCATACAAGTATTAGAAATGAATGTTCATTGCCTTAAATATGTTTAAAGGAAATATTTCTTGTTTGTGTTTCCTTTATGATTTCAACTTATGTTAGTTTTCTGTATTATGTTGCTAATGTTCTAATAGCGTGTACCGTCAAGGCACACCTAACAACGGGTTTGAATATCCCGAGTGACGGAAAATACTAGAATTTGATAAATACGAACAAAAAAGTCAAGCAATACACAACAGTGTTTATTTACCTCAGGGTTCTGTACATTTGTTTTTAAGTTACAAATAATTGATATCAAAGATGCCAGAAGGGCCATTAAGTTCATTAGAAAAAAAACTAAAGCAGCAATCAAAAGGGTTAAAGCTCACACAGTCAAACAGGAAAAGCAACCCGTCGACGCCCCGTCGGCTCCCGATACAATTACTGTACTCGCGACAGAGAAATCACGTAGCTGAAAAGACAGGGCAGAAGGCCCAGGCACAAACTTCAATGAACATGAACAAAGAAAACTTACTCACCAACGTATCGAAGAACAGCCGACGAGGCCCCGACGAGCGCGAACGGAAAAGGTAAAGCACAGAAGGGCGACCAGGATCCAACTGACGTCGAGAGCTAGGCGGCCGGCCTAGGCAACAGGGAAGGGGAGGGGAGGGAGCCGAAGACCACCGAAGATAGCCGAAGAGTTCCGACGGGCGGCGAAGCATTCCCGCACGCTTCCGAACAGAGTCCCATTGCATAACATGACGAAACCAACCATTTGGATTCACAAGCAGTTAAAAGGCACCTCAGTACAACTGAGGGCAAAGCACCAGTTCAACCCCCCCTGCAATACCACAGGTACAGCACACAAGCTTGCTGTTAGATGGTCGGGAAAGTCCAAGTCCGTTTGGAAAAACACTTCAAAAGGCTGATCCGTGCCGGGAGGGGCGAAGACATGGGCTCTGGAGCGTGCAGACGGAGGTAGACAGAAGGCCGCCAGAGGAAAGGCGCTGGGCTCCAACCAGGAAAGCGGATGAAGAGGAAAGGGTAGCTCTCGAGCCAGTGCATCAGGGAAGCATGGAAAACAGAAACAAAATTAGAGAAAGAAGAAAGAACATAAACCTGAAAACACAAAAGCCTGCTGGAAAATTAATACATAAATAATAAACAACCCTTAATTTATAAATAGCACCTTAGGCCT
>PNEQ01081054.1:0-15774 GCA_003012365.1 Medauroidea extradentata
CCGTGTCATCTGGGCTCAACACAGTTAACAACGGAATGCTATTCACCCTGTTCATAATCATGGTTTGACGGGCTGACACAGGCCCTTCGCCGACCCCATCTGACCCACCGTAAGTTACCTGAGTTGCGATGCGCAAGGACTGTACGTACGCAACAGCCCGCATCCGCAACGACGTAACATTTTCGCTGCGTTCAAATGCAACGCCGGCGCTACCAAGATATTCGCACAGCTGTAAATAATCATATTGCAAAATAAAATCGGGAACTCCGGTCGCAGCCATAGTCCCTAAACACGTCGACAGCCCTAGTATCTCCTATACACCGAGTGCCCCTGATCGCCCTTGACGTCGTCGACGATTGTGGTTCTACTTTATTAAACTACAACGCGACCCGCCAAAGCATAAAACATGCCTAGCAGAGTCGCGCAGGAAAATTGTGCTAGTTTCACGACACAATTTATTACTAAATAAGCAAAGGCATATATCGTATCACTCAAGCGGGTCGCCAACGGCAACGGGCCTGATAAAGCCAAGTATCCTTGTTACCCCCACACCCACAGTCGCAACTCACGCTACTAATGGCAGATCAAACAGGGCACTCAAGGTACTACACTACTTTCAGGAATACTCTCATGTAGGCGAAAGACAGTGATTTAATTAATGACCATTTAAACGGTACACAGCAAAAGATTAACACATGAACGTATGGCAAACAAGTGGAGTTTACAGTTGCAATTAACAAACAAATATTCAAAATTAACATTTGAGAAACTAAATGACGTCGCGGAGTTCCGTTCCCCTCGCGGCCGACATGGCACCAAATGAGCAAAGCATACGGAAACCAAACGCTGAGAAAAGCAGACAATAATTAAACTAAGACAAAAGTTGAAGAGAAAGCTTACCAGTTTACTAAAAGACGTGGCTCTGGTGCCATGACGGCCTCGAGGCGAGCGGACATACGCATCGAACGAAAGCGTGGAGACGAGTGGCCCAGCTCACGCAACTCTCCACCTGGCAGACGGCCTGGAGGAGGGGAAAGGAGGGGAGGAGGCACGAAGGCGGCCGACCACGGCCGAGCGTAACCGAAGCACATTCTTGACGTCGGGAGCGGAGGGGGGGGGAAACGTCTCGAGTTCATTAGGACAACACACGGCGGCTCACAGATTCAAATTCACCAATCTTCTGAGAGAAGGCAGAGTCAATGTTTATGCATTCACAGCTTGTTATGTATGAGGACTGGGCGGAAAGGCCAGTACACTTTCTAATTGCGATTTGCATCGCACTGAGTGCAATTTCACATCCATTTAGTTAAAATATATTCTGCTGCGTAATCTACAATAATCACTGTAAGTTGTATTTAGGCACAAATTGATATAGCAGATGATGTTGCTACGAAAATGAGCAGTGTTAATCGAAAGTTTCGAAGATAAAACATCTCGGGCTCTAAACAAAAATAATTATTTAAAGATGTGGTTTCCCTATTGTTTGAATGAAATTAGTTGTTGACGGTTTAGTTTTGGCCGTTTTGGCTGCTTTGTATGTACGCCATTAAGGTTATGTTTTCATGGTCCACTAGCCAATGTGTGTGGTTAGTTTCAAATAAAATCTTTGAACGTTTATAATAACGTAAAGTTTTGGCCAAATAACCACAATTTTTAAGATGACTTATAACCACCAGAAAATTGTAGAAATATTTTCGAAGTTCGAAGTAAAAATGTTATTTCGAATATGATATCGAATAATGAAAATATTCGATTCGGCTTCGAAATTTTGAAGCTTCGCCCACCCCTAGTTGTGGGTTGGTGCGTGTGTAAGTGAAAGAGACAGCGCTATCTTATCTCCCAGAAGCATTTCTTCTCTATGCTTGGTGCATGTGTGACTCCAGTATAGCACAGCCGGTAGCAATTATTCTTAGTGAAGAAACAGCATATGTCCGCCGTTATTCAGTCAGAAGACGCAGTTCTTGTTCCAAATAGCCGTGTCATCTGAGCTGAGCAAAAGTTTTTTGGGAGCGCCTGACAACAGTGTGTCTGGCATGGAACATCGGAACCTTCCTCTTTTTATCTCCTCCCCCCCCCCCCTCCCAAATAATTCATGTTTTGCAAGCTGGCTGTATTATTGTACGAAGAGGTTGAGGGAGGGAGAGAGATGTGTATTCTTATTGTACTCTCTCCATTGTGCCAGTATCCAGGCAAGCCTCTTCTTGTCAACCATACACAGGATCTAGGCCCAAGTGACAGAGCAACAGGCTCATGCGCCCGGCCACACCGCCGAGGATCTAGGCTCTTGCTTGGAGAATTTATCATTCTCTAGGATACTTTCACATTTTATCGCAATTACTTTACATTTGCGAAAATTCCGGGCCTCTAATGTTGCTGAATTCTAATGTACATACAGTATTTAAAATAATCTTTCCTGCTCGCGGTATGTTAACATTTTCCATTTTGTTCATTTTAAATTATTTAAATTTTTTTTTGGCGAGGTTTGAGAATACTGTTGTAGTTGCGGTGTCATAGTACCCGTTGTAGTTGCGGGGCTCGACTGTATATCCTTGATCACAAAGTGGTACTTTCAAGGACTTTTTGTGTGTGGTCTTAAAACGTTTGGCGGCTATTAAAGACTCACATTTCTATCATATGACTCTTCTTTTTAGTTTTTTTAATAGAATGGCCAAATGAAGAAACTTCTGATACTAATGCTTATAAATGTAGTTTCAAGTAATTTTTTAAAATAAAAAATTGTGCTTAACAATGATTAATCTTCTGTAAATTGTATATGTCAACCCAAACAAAAAATTAATGCATTGTAGTACAAGAAATAAAACTTATGCCCAAGACAGTTGTGCTGAAGCAAGTTTCAATTTTTTTAGTTTGTGATTGTGATTTACTAAAAGCATAGTGTCGTGAATTTATGCAAACATGGCAGTGTAACGTGGCAGACCTTCATTCAGTTTGTGTTAAGGATTGATTCTCCTGCACCCCCCTTTTTTATACAAAAATAAAAAAAAATGGAGAAACTCTTGAGGTTTTTTGATGGAAATTATTGAATATTATTTGAATATGTGTTACAGTTGAATCTCAATTTTGCGTACACTTATTTAAAGAAAACATCAATTTAACAAAATGATTTTTAGGAACCTTAAAAAAATAACAAAAAAAATGAATGAAATAACTAAGCGACTTAGATGAAATGTACGGTAATATAAATTTTAATGTAAGTTGACTAAAAACACTACCACTGGCCGCAGTATGTACTAAAGTAAACATTTTCGGGTTCCGTGGCATTTCGTTAAATCGAGGTTCTACTTTATATTAGGGGTGCGTTGAAGTTTGAAAACTCAAGCCTAGCCAAAGTTTAACTGTTACTATCTGCCTGAAACTCAGGCCATCATTTCTGGCTCGTCAAACCTCGACTCTGTAGCCAAGTCTATTTTCACTTTTTGTGCTGCCACTACTATTACAGGTGCAATGATTGAATCCTAGAAAGACTAGTTTAAAATTACTTGTTACATTTTAAGAAATACAGTATAACATTCTGTTACACATATGCTTATTCGTGATAACTGCAGACATTTTTCAGGCAATATGTCAAAATTAACACTTCCCCAATGCTTGTGGTTGTGATAGTGTATTTATATTCATGATTTTGAGTGTAAAATTTTTGCTCGTAGGACACTAAATTTTTGACTGTCAGTTTGATTTTTTTCACAAAATAAATTGTCACTTTGCAAATTCTTGTTGTACCCTTTCCAGTGGCGTTCCAGTTTGAGTTGCAGGAGAAACATGTTCTTAATTGTCTAGGTGTTAGTGGAAAATTTATTTTTTACTTAGAGATTGTGGTGATGCCAGTGCATATTTCGAAACATTAACATGAAACACAAATAACAAAGTAACAATACAATTCTTATCGCTCTTGTTCTGCATTATTATTTTATGTTGTAGTTTTTATTATATTATCATCAAAACAAAGACAATTTGTTTTATTATATTGAAATTCATTTTGAAGGTTAGTTTGATATGTAATTAAACAGCGTAAATTTTAACTTTTAATTACTATAAAATGTAGATAGTAGTGTACAAGTACTTACAGAGCTGTACTGCACGTAGAGGAACATATTACATATTTTCGAATTTTAACTTTAAGTCATTTTAATGAACATATTGTTTATTAGTAAGAACCTCTAAAAACTGTGAATAAAAATTGTTAATTTTGGTGTTTAAAAATATTAAAAGCTGTTCAACAATTTGGAGTTTAAAACTCTAAAGCGGTGTAAAAATTAGTTAGGCTAAAAGCAAAATAAAAAAAAAAGTTTTAAGCGGTAAAAATATTTTTGTACAATTCTATTAGAATGATTATATTTAACCAATCAGTTTTAATTTTGTTTCATTTTCATTAATTGTGCAAATTATAATAACTAATTTTTTCCCATTGCCAGACTATATAAATACATATCCTCCTTTTTATTTAATTAATTTATCCTGAGTTTTTCTCTAGTTTTGGAGTTTTAAAAATTTCCTCCAGTTTATTCAGTTCCTTTCAGTACTGGTAAATGTACAAATTAAAATGTTTTGTTATGAAAAATGGCTCAATGAAGATAATTTGTCTAGCGTACCTACCCAAACAGACCTACTGTTTGGTATTTACAGTATTTACTGATAAATTAGCTGAAAATTATGTTCACCACGTTTTAGCCATTTAAATTTGTGTTCCTACTACAGTAAACTCCCGATTATCCGTGCTAATTGGGGCTGCGCTACGCATGGATAGTCAGGAAACACGGATAACCCGAGAATAGAACATATGTTAGTATAAATATGTAAAAAAAAAATTGAATTTATAAATAACTCAAATACCATAATGAGTAATGGTGTTACCTACGAATAACGTATTTCACAACCTTTTCACCAAAATAAATAAAAGCATGTCTGGAGTGCACGGTAAAAACAAGAAAAAATGATGATGAAATTTTGTTAATCCACTCTTGCGCTATCTGGTTAATCCATTATTGCGCGCAGGAGTTGACAGACACCCTTATGTTCCAAAAAGGTTTTTTTTAAACAAAAGTTTGGTTTTTACACTGTTGAAAGTCGCGCACGGATAATCCAAAAACCGGTTAATCGGTGCACGGATAATGGAAGTTTAATGTACTTGCGACACAGAGCAACTTCGCAATATCACTTTTTATACAAGGATGTGTCCGGTGATGTTTTTCGTTTATCTCTGTTACGAAAATCAAAATTATAAATGCAACTTAACGTCCCTGAATATGCTGAAACAAAACATTAAAAATGTAAACAAACGTGCGTTAAGCCACAGAGATATGTATTGCAACTCTGTAGACTTTGAACTTTTGTTGCTGCTACTGTCGCTCGGCCGCTATCTTGTCAATATATTGAGATCTCTTTAAATAAGTTACCGCGAGACCATGGCTCTGCGATAGTTGATATGCTTCAACTACAAAATACGTTGAGGAATGAATATATTTGCGCAAATGTATCTGGTCACTATCTGTAAAGTATAAACATTGGTTTTTTTGTGTGTTTGAATGTGTGAAATAATTTTGTTCTTCCAGTAGTTCCGTTATTTAAACCTTTTCAATATTTGTGAAAAAGGTTCAAATCTGTCCAAACGGCGCGCATGGACTAATATACTGTAATTACAGTGAAACAATTGCTAAACAATTCCAGAAATATCTGAAAGGAAAATGTACGCAATTTGACGACTGTGTCTCAATTAATTTGGACAAAACAGCCGCTAAGGCATCTGAATTAGCGTTGAAAATCTCTTAACGAAATTATGCTGAAATTTTCAGTGTACCATCACCACCCCTATCATAATGGGCTAAACCTCACTAAAGGTAATGGTAAAAATAACACGAGTACACAGGAACAAAAACATGGGTTGCGACTCCTTACTATTCGCAAGGATGCTGACCAAAGAGAAAATAACAAACAGCAGAACACGAACATGACACTAGGACTTAGGCCATTATGCTACAGGACTTTAACTCAAGATAAACAAGAAACTAAACAAGGTGCCGAAAATTAATCAATTATAAGTTCTACAGCATAATAACCTATTCCACACTTACGAATACAAAATAGAAAGAGTTACACTTACATTTCACAGATAGCCGACTAAACGAACATACTAAGAAAACATGAGTATATATACAAACAGAGAGCATGAATATGGATCATAACATTGTTCTTAAAACATGATGGAGGAACAACTCCAGTTAAGAAATATCACTACGTTGGAACCAGAAATATTACAAGAAAAGTACAGTATAATAAATATAAATCTCACTATGTACAATATTAATTATATGTAAAACTCTTTTCATAAATTCACAATTTCACAAGAAAGTTATTATAAATTGTGGAAACAATTTTTTGAAATTTGGTAACTGTCACTGGAGCGCATTAGTGTAGCACGAAGCTAGCTGCATTGTCTGCACCTGTGTTTCTGCTTAGTCCATAATATATCTATGGTGAAGTAAGTCATGTTTACATACGGCGTCGTAAAATATTCCAAACTATAACAAATGCAATATAAGGTACATAAAGAGTTTCTGGACACGTAAAAGTGTTCGAAATATAGCTGCGGAGAATAAAACATGTTAATTGCTGATATCTTGCAGTGTCTGAACTGTCTCGGGCGTCGTCAAATTACGTCATGTACTGATACAGTCGGTACGATGCCACTGTCACTATACACAGCAACATAGCTGTCGATCTGCTAAGTCTTGTAAACGATACATTTGGTGGGTGAATCTTCGCATAGTTCGTGAAAGGAAGTGCGTGCCCAGCACAGTGGAAAATTTATAACTACACAAAATTGCGCTGTATTTTGCGAATTTCGCGTCACCATTTTTAGATGTCCTTATTTTATTTTTGGAATTGAATAGTTAATTGTGATATTTTCGAAGCTTTTTCGAATCTAATTGCTTTTTTATTTATATGTTTAGAACTAAGATTCCTAAATGAAAAATTTTAATTACTGTAGTATCATTTTAAGTATTGAGTTGCTGTATAGTTTAGTAGTTACCAACATTATGAATGGAATAAACAATCTTAACTTTGAATTTTATATAAAAAATATAGGTCTAAAACATTTAGTGACCAAAATTACATTGACAAATATGTACCTATAAATCATTTAAACAGCCATTTAATTACTAAAATGAACACAGTCGCACCAAATGCATTTATTTAAAGTTTAAACATTAAAAAACCTTTGTAATTTTTTTCTTTTGTTACTAGAAGACACCCAGTTAGATGCCTCCATGAATTCGAAGCAGAATCCTGCCAAGCTCTTGTAACGGATATATTTGTTGTGACTAATGTGGGGAGAGGGGTAGGCCTATACAGTATTGTATTCTGGTACTGAATATAGTGTAATGTCTTACAGGTGCGAAGGTAGAGTATCAGGATGCCCTCTTGCTCCTCAGTGAGAAGAAGATCTCTAGTGTGCAGTCCATCATCCCAGCGCTGGAGCTGGCTAATTCAGTGCGCAAACCTCTCATAATCATTGCAGAAGACGTGGATGGAGAGGCACTCAGTACTCTGGTCGTCAACAGGTATTACCGTATTTACTCGCATGATGGCAGTCATCACATAATGGCCGCAGCATTATTTTGAAAGGGTTAAGGCAGTATTTTAAAAACACAAAATAATCACCACACCATTATTTTGAAAGTTATAAAGCAGTATTTTAAAAAACCCCTAATAATGGCCGCACCCTATTGTTTTCAACAGGTGACACAATATAGTAAAACTCTGTTAAGAAATTTTCTAAGGGACCCGGTTTTGTGATTGCTTTCAGCGAGAAAACGTCTTAGCCAGAACTGTAAAAATGTGGAATCTGCAAAATGTGACCATTGCAAACGTCCGCCGATCGAAAGTGCGGTGCAACGGCATGCACACATTAGATGCACTCCGTATTTCGTGCCTACAAGATGTGAAGGCAGAACCGAGCATCTAGGTACCAGACTTAACGTCATGCACGCCTAGATCCTCCAGACTGCCTACATGACCTATCGCCAGACACTATGAGTCATGTTCGCTGGTTGATGATGCGCTGTTGATAACGTATTGGCATCTGGAGAGTTGTGACGTTTTTAAGTGTGGATCAGATTTGTTTATAAACTACTAACACGGGTAATAATTGCATACATGTAATGGGCTGTGAAATGTATACCTCTTATGCGGGATCATTTTAAACTAGTTTCACTTAGTGACACACATGAATGGATTAACAAGATTTTATGGTGTCTTATTTTTCTATTGTATTATGCACCCCTGAAATCTTTTTCTTTATTTTTGATGAAATTGACATGCAATGGATAAGTAAATATTAAAAAAAAGGTGTACTTTTAAGTTATATTTTACACCAAAAAAATTGAAAAAGTAATTTTTTTTAATACACCTCATAATTGCCTAACCTCATTTTTTGGCCCTGAAAGTTGGTAAAAAAATATGTGGCAATTACGTGAGTAGCCTAAATACGGTATATCTCTATACATTAGAGCATCATCTTTATGAAGCAATTTTATATGTGTACGAAACTGTGCCAGACTTAAAACTGGACCAGTTGTAATATTCCTTGTAGGAAGTAACAACTGTAGTTATTGGTAAAAAATTAAAGCACGTACCTTATGGAAAAATGGCGGGTCCATTTAATACATAGGTAACATCGTGTCTAAAAATACTGGAATAAGGGAAATATTTTTACGTACAGGGAAATATTTTTTCGTTGTCTTCAGTAAATGAAACTACCACATCACCTCTTTGTGGAATTTTTACTTTCATCTTTTTTCCAGAATAGAAATCAAATTACGGCATGTGTATGTGTTATTGTTGGTATCACGTATTGTCTGAAACAGCAAAGATGATGTAACTATGGAATGGCTGCCATTTGGCATCATGGTCTCGTTGGAAATATAATGTAACAATTATGCTGGTTTTTACTTGCATTTCAAATTTCGAAGTCAGTAGACACCTTGCACAATACATAGTGTTTTATGCAAGAATGTTATAACACAATCTTTCTGTAGTATGAGATACTTAAAAATTGTGTAGCATTGTCAAGAAACAGCATTCAGTTGGGAGTCCCTTGGTGGTAACAAAAGGATACCTGATATCATGTTGACAGAATTCTTCTTTAGTTTTATTTGCCAAACTATTACACGTAGGTGGTAAACAGTTTTTCTAATGTTTAAGTTTGAAAGTGGTTTTTTTAGACTGCAGCAGAAACTAAAGCTATGTGATGGTGTTGGCAGGTTGAAGATAGGGCTACAGGTGGCAGCAGTGAAGGCACCGGGGTTCGGCGACAACCGCAAGGCCACACTGCAGGACATGGCAATTGCGACGGGTGGAATAGTCTTTGGTGACGATGCTAACCTAGTCAAAATAGAGGATGTACAGCAGTCTGACCTGGGTCAAGTGGGAGAGGTCGTCATTACCAAGGACGATACACTCTTGCTCAAGGTAATTTATACATTTGTTACAGTAGTTGATAAACACTCCCGCAGTACCAACTCATTGTTATCTGTTGAAATGGGAAAGTACACCTTATTACATTGCTAAAGAGGTCAGAAGTATATCTCCTAAATTATATTACTAGTTTAACATGTATTATTACTAGTTTATTAATAATCACTTTTCTGTAGCAACTGTAAAAGAAGAAAACCTGAAGTTTGATGTGTCAATATGTTTTATTTAAAAATCTTATGTGTTGAAAGTTTGACGAGTCAAATCTTCTGGAGAGAAGATTATCTTGAGTATTTAATTAACATTGAAAACTGCATTTTGTGACTGGGTGTATCTTTCATGTTAGTGTTAGCACTGCTGATTACACGGAATGGCTTGTTTACAGGGGAAAGGCAAGAAGACTGACATAGACAGACGTGCAGACCAGATCCGTGACCAGATAGAAAACACTACATCAGAGTACGAGAAAGAGAAGCTGCAGGAGCGGTTAGCCAGGCTGGCATCTGGTGTCGCAGTCCTCAAAGTTGGCGGCTCTAGTGAGGTGACGTAGCATGTGTATCTCGCACAGTACTGCAATTGTTGTTTGCATCCTTGAAAAAATATTCAACCTCTCATAAGATCTGTCTTCTAATTGCACAGCACAATACTTGCAATTTATCCCCAGTATAGTAAGTCATATACTTAGGGACCACTAAAAACAGTGAATAAAAATTGCCTAAAAACAGTTAATAATTGCCTAAAAACAGTGAATAAAAATTGCCTAAAAACAGTTAATAATAATTGCCTAAAAACAGTTAATAATAATTGCCTAAAAACAGTTAATAATAATTGCCTAAAAACAGTGAATAATAATTGCCTTAAAACAGTGAATAAAATTTGCCTAAAAACAGTAAATAAAATTTGCCTAAAAACAGTGAAAAAAATGCCAATTTTGGTGTTTAAAATGTTTAAAAAAAAAAGTTGTTCAAAAATTTGGTTTTAAGTAGAACCCTCTTATAGTGTCCCCACTTATAAAGTTTTCCTGGTTATAATGCTAACCTCATTTGGTCTCTAAAGCTGATTTGTAATAGGAAATTACCCTGTTATAATGTTTTCACATCTATAATGTAAACATTTTTTGATCCTTTGAGAAAGATTATAACAGGGTTCTACTTAGAACCTTTTAAGAGGTGTAAAAACTAGACAAAAACCGTGGGAAAAAAATTTGCGATAAAAAAAATGTGTGTAATACTGTGAAAATAATTACAGTGGAACCTCGTTAAGACGAAAGTTGACAATGACGGCAGAAATTGTCGTTATAACAGATGCTCGTCTCAACCGATATTGCCGATAAATCGTCAGTTCTCCGCCTTCCTCCTCCCCCTCCCCCCTTACCATACCTATGTACGTACTAGTGAAAGTGTGCGTGTGCCTATGCCGTGCTATGCGAGACCCCAAAAAACTAAACATCCTGTATCTCGAAAATCGCTGGAACAATTTTAACAAAATATTGTATACGTTCATGCCATTACCACCTCTCAACAACAAAACTATAAAATTTCAAAATATTATAGTTGGTTCTTCAAAAAATTAATTCCAATTTTTTTTTTTTTTTTTTTTTTTCCATCCCAAAAGGAAAAATTTTTTGGGGTACTATATTCTCAGCGACATAGTCAATGTCTTATAAACACAATAAAAAAGTTTCACCTTTATACCTTAACGTATATGTTAACATTCGTGGACAAATGACGATATCGGGTGTTGATTATGCATCTGCTTATGTGAAACTAATACACACGTTAAAACAGTGGCACAGTATACGCACTTTGAAACATCACCTCGTAACACATTTTTATACAAGGAAAAAATTCTTTATGTATGAGCGAAAGGAAATAATTCTCATCAGAATGCTAAATTACTATATAACGCTATCTTCCTAGCAAAACATGGCTGCGTTGGGCCTCTAGAGTAGCGTGGATGCTGGGCCGCCATAGCAAAGAAGCACGAATAATCTGAAGCTTTGTTTGCAGATCAATTACTTTCCGTTTGATTTCACTTGCCATTGCTAAAGAAAACGCGCGCGCGCAACTAACTCCAACCAGAAGACGATACAAGTTGTCAGGAGACAAAGGTAACACAATTTTCTTTGTGTGTACAGGCGTCGATATAGAGCAGACTCATCGCACAGTATCGATCACTGCTCATCGCTGTGATGCCTGCTCCGCCGAGATTATCGTTTCAGAGTTTTGCGTCAAGAGCGCACCACCAGATGTACGGGACGCTGTGCACAATCGATTCTTTCTTGCTGCTCTCGAAGTTCACTCCGAGCGCGCCACGAGTTGTTTACGTGACGCATTCCACATACATAACAGCCGTTTTTCTGTCGTTATAACGTACGCAACCGTGAAAATGCTCTCGTATTAAACAAATTAATTAACGTTATATTTAATACAGAAATTAACGGTGCACAAAAATACTGTCGTTATGGCTGTATTCTCGTCTTAACCCATACTCGTCTTAAGGAGGTTCCACTGTATATATTTATCATCAAAATATTTTTATTTAATCAAACAGTTTTGATTTTGCCCCATTATCATTTAACGTTTACAAGTATGCCCTGCTACTTGACTCAATTGTATGAAAAAAATTATTTATTTATTTTTTTTTTTTTTTTTTTTTTACCAGTGACTGAACCCCGCCCTCTCCCATAGGGTGTGTATTGCAAGGTGGCAAATGAAGTATGTCGGTTTAGCGCGCGCCTCTTGAGAGTGAAGCCGAGGGGAGCCGAGCGCTAGCCGCACGGAGAGGTGGGGCAGGTTTCTAAGTCACTCACCTGATCAGAATAGTTCCTTCAACAGCCTCTGCTTCCTGTCTGATAGAGGTTTAGGTTTCAGGCTGGCCTTCTCACGTAATTGCTGTACTCGGCGGGGCCGAAGCAGCGGTCCTTTGATGGGTGCTTTTAGCGGGCTCATTATAGGCGGCGGCCTCCTGGTCATGCGCCGTAACAATCTGCTGATCAAATCCGGATTACGCTTCCGCGATCTACGTTGCGACGGCGCCTGCTCGTCGCTGAGTGTGTATCGCTTAGGTGTGCGTGGAGTTCACGTTCACAAAAAGAAATAAAAGGAAGCTGAGCCCACTGTATTTTGGTGGAGATGGAATGAGTAGGTTGTTGTACTGGCACACTGCTGCTTTCTCCCTGAATCTCAGGATGAATGGATTTACTTGGGTACTGCTTGCACTGATGCATTGAATGATGTGCAGAAATTCCAAATAGGCAGTTGTATTCATGTAAGGTCTCTATACTCGTGTTACAGTCTCTTGACTCGTGAATTTACCACATGTAACTAGCGTTTACGTTTGAGATTACTGATCCACACTTGGATGCTGCGCGATACTGTAACTGTTCGGAATCTCTGCCTCGTGGACCGGCGGAACTTTCTATAGATAACTGAGCGCAACTTCAGCTATGTGCCTCGTGGCAGAAGATGCGGTAACTAGGACGTAGGGTGTGTTCCCTTTTACGCACGTGGATGCTGGGTGACAGTCTTCTCCTTTCAGGCTCTCAGCAGGCGAGGTGGGTAATAGTATGGTGAAGGAAGGCGGAGGTCTCCATTTGCAACAAGTCACTCCAAGATAATGAGGGTCTACACTTACAAGGAGTTACCTCGGGTGTTGCGGCATGACTCCATTTGCAAGAATTCACCTCGGAGTGGGGGGTTGGCCAAAGCCGGGGGTGCTGAGAGACGGGAGCTCAGAGAAGCTGCCAACGAACTGTGAAGAAACTGGGCGAAGTTAGGGGGTTTGGGAGGGAACAAATCCCTTTAGGTGGGTGGCAATATGGCGGTGTAGGTGTGGCCGTCGACTCGAAAGCAGGTGTGCCATCTCAACACCCACATATTTTTCAAAACAACATACAAATAATTGACTTTGACAAAATGGAATATAGATGTAATGTAAGTCTATAAAAAATACTACTGGCTGCAGTATATACTTATTTCTCCGTTGATAAGCTTAAACCATCTGTCAAGATGCAAAAAAAATCGCCAAAATTAGTTGAAAACTTTGGCCACAGGAGTGACTTGAGATAAGCATGTGCGTCCGAACGAGCGACGCTGTGTTGCAAAACAGGCGCACGCCTAGATCCTCGCCCTAGTGGTTGGACGAGTGAACAAGCATCTAGGTACCCAGTCATCACAGCATGGCGGTGAACAGCACAGGAACTATATCACTGATAGTGCTTTGCGTCTCTGTTAGAATGCGCTGCATTGCAGCGTGCTCTGATTAATTATATTACCTACACAGGCAGTGGTGTACAGCGTATTTTCTGTTGCGTGCCGTGATAAAACCAGTGAATGTATAAAAATATGTAATTATATTATTTATACAGACTTTTTACAACAAATTCATTACCTTAAACTTAAATAATTTGTTTCTCCTATGCTGAAAAAACGCTTGAGTGCGAAGTATTTTTAGCAAGCAGACCAACCAATTTGTTTCACGAACGTGGCTGCCTACAAGCTACATTGGCCACCGCCACGTGCTTTTAATTATTTTTTATAATTAATTCCTCAAATTTTGTGTAGATTGGGTTACTAGATGCTTGTTCAGCTGCCAAGTCATGTTCAAACAAAAGAGGAAAGTCCTTGCGGACTTGCTGGTGTTCAGCGCTATAGACATTTGCTTCGCCTATGTGTTAACCTACCACACGAGTGTTTATTTATACTTTTGGAGCATCGTTTCAATCTTAATACTAATGTAATTGAATAACATTTGTGTCTAATATAGCTATAATAGTGTTTTATTTACATTTTATGAACTCAATCAATTGGGTGACACTTAGCTTTGTTCAATTATTGAAACATATTTGGAACTTGGTAGCATTGTTAAATTATTTTAACATTTTTCATTTTTGGGTCTGTAGAGCATTGTTCAATTATTTAACAATTTTGGATCTGTGGAGCTTTGTTCAGTTATTTTTAACATTTTTGTAACTGTGAGGATTGTAGTTTAATACTATCAGGTGTCATTTTATTATTATTATTTTTTTGTTAAAAACATACAGTATTTGTTTTAAACTTGTCACAGTTACACACATCCTTTAATCAAAATGCACTATTTTATGTACAGTATAGTAATTTTTATATATTTTTTTAGACGTTGAAATATTGTTGTACTCCTAAATGCACAGTTCTCTAGAACCATAGATTGTTCAATATGTGTTCTACTGTATGTTAAGTCGCAACACCAATATCGCAACCATATCATATGCATTGCTAAAGGATAGTCAGTTACCAGTTTTGTTCCATAGTGTGTTACATTGTCTTAATTTTCCCATGCCTGATCCTTCTGCTAGTGTGATGTTACCTGAACTAATGACTCAGAGTATGTTTGAGATCAATTAATTTGATGTTTGAATGAAGGGCAAACCATAATTGTACAACTAATGCTGTTTTGAAGAATGATGAAACTTTAGGCCGAGGATTTGAGGACTCCGCATTATGTGGTGTTGCTGCTACATAATGTGTCGAGTCTGCTGATCATACTCACGAAGCGATTGTTAATGCATCTGACTTCAGTAACAGTAACAGTTGTAGAAACTTGTGTTGCTTTTGTCTCGGCAACAAGGTTGTGTTGGTTTGCAGGTAGAAGTGAATGAGAAGAAAGACAGAGTTAATGATGCGTTGAATGCGACAAGGGCAGCTGTTGAGGAGGGCATAGTGCCCGGAGGTGGTTGTGCTCTGCTGCGTTGTATTCCTGTCCTCGACAACATGAAGGTCGCCAACGACGACCAGCAGACAGGTATGTTTCTGTTATTTATAAATGATTTGCTTGCTAATCTCAAGTTATAATGATTTGTTCTTTATTTTATCACAGTTTTCCAATAGATTTCTTGTAATCAGGCATGTCACTGTTAAGTTGGCTCACTGTTGCGTATTGGACTGGTAGTGTAGGGTTCTGGCATTCATGTTACTCGGGCATTTACAGTGCAGTTTTTAAAGTGCCTCCCTAAGTAAGTGATGTACACAGCGAGTGTGATGAGATTTTTAAATGTTGGTTGCAATGGGAGTGTACAATTGGACGGCATTAAGCAGAAAGGAACCAACCCACATTTGAATAGATCTGAGATATTTATTCAATGTCAAAATTTGACATGTGCATCTAACACTTGTATAAGCCCTTTTTTCTTGGCTATTATTTTTCGTCAAATATTGTGACTTAGTATTTGTTCTTTTTCTACGACATTCTCTGGACCTACTTCTTCTACGTGGCATGGTTATCTCAAAATGTATTATTTTGTGG